>WNWK01027400.1:0-26333 GCA_009830355.1 Cherax destructor
ACCTTGCATTTATCACATTGAAATGCATCTGCCACTTTTCTAACAATTATGTTTGTCTAAATCTTCCTGAAGTTCTATGACATCTATGTTTGAATCAATTATCCTACCTATTTTGGGGTTGTTGGGAAATTTCTCTATCACTAGTTTCCCCGTCAAGGTCATTGATATATAAAAAAAACAATGGGCCTAAGACATCCTGGGGAAAACCCCCTTTTACAAGTCCCCATTCGTTTAACTCCATTTAGCACACTCTCTGCTTCCTATTGGTGAGCCGATCGATCTAGACAGCACTTTTCCCCCAATGCCATGAGCTGCCACTTTTCTTAACGTTTCGGGTGCGGTACTCTATAAAAGCCACTAAAGTCTAAATAAACAATATCGAATTCTTTATCGTGATCAACAGCCTAAAAAGCTTTACTGAAGATTTTAAAAAATTAGATGGCAGGGGGCCCCCTCTGAATCCATGCTGGTATCATTAATCAAATTATGATTTCTAGATGGCTTTTAATAATATCAGCTATAATTGACTCTTTAATTTGCCTACAATTGAGGTCAGGCTTTTTGGGGGCGGTAATTTGATGGTAGTGACTTGTTCCTCTTTAAAAATAGGAATTACATTAGCCATCTTCCACATATCAAACACTTTGTTTGAAGAGATAAATTAAAAATGTTAGATAATGGTTCACAGAGTTCCTTTTTGCATTCTTTAAGAACCCTTGCAAAAGCTCATCAGGACCCGATTTATTTTGTTTTAGTCGGTCTAGTTTTTTCCCTCCATTTCGCTAGTGACTGTGATATTACATAATTTATCTTCTTCTGGGCCTCTGTAAAAATGAATTACTGGGATATTATTAGTGTCTTCCTGTGTGAAAACCAAGAAAAATAATTATTAAAAAAGAGCACATATCATTCTCCTTTCAGTAAATAGAGTTATTTTTAAGGGGACCTATCTTATCCAAACTTTTGTTCTATAAACCTGGAAAAAACTTTTGGGTTATTTTTTGAATCCTAAACAATTTCATAGCCCCGTTTACTTTTCTTACCCCCTTTTTAACGTCCTCTTAATGTCAGTATACTGATTTATAAGATGACCCCCCCTTTTTTTATGCATCTATAAATTCCTTTCTTCCCCTAAAAGATACTTGAGCCAATTATTCATCCTTTTTTGGGTTTTTCTTTGATCTAATTTCTTTTCGGGATAAATGTTCTTTGGGCAGCCTGTATATTTAAGAAAACTGTCATATTGATACCTCTCTTCGTCACCCCAGTCCACAGTTGATAAGTGTTCTCTAAGTCCATTATAATCTGCTAAGCAAAAATCTGGGACCGTTACTGAATTATCCCTATCATACATCCATTCAATGCTAAAGGTAATTGACTTATGGTCGCTTGACCCGAGTTCCTCAAATTTCTAAATTAAAACAAGCGTTTCCTTACTTCCCAGAACCAAGTCAAGTAGGTTATTTTCCTTGAGGTTCTGTCAAAACTGTTCAAAAGCAACCCTGAACTACTTCTAAAAGTGTTAGATTCTATTCCCTGTCAAAAATTCCAATCAATCAATCTGCAAAGTTAAAGTCCCTAAAATTACGTTATCATGCCTTGTGGCCTTTAAAAATTTTCCCCCCAGAGTATTCCCCTTTTTCCCTATCTAAGTTTGGAGGACGATATATCACGCCCCCAAATTCTAAATTCAATTTTTCCAACCCCCCTGAAATTCTTCCCGACAGACTCTGTATGTATTATTTCAGACTTTATGCCTGTTTTTTTGCAACAATTTAAATGATCACGGACATAGAGTGCCACCCCACCCCGTTTCCTGATACTTCTGTCTAGTACTTGGAACAATTTATAACCCTGGATATGACATTCGGCAGGCATGTCGATTTTCATATTAAAAACATCAATATTACCCGCACTAGCAAGTAATTCCTTGTCCATCTTATTCCCATCACTACGACAATTGGTGTAATATACATTTAAAGACCCTCCTTTCTCTTTACCCTTCCTGCTCATTTCTGTTTTTTCCCCTATACCTATTACTGTCCTTGTCATCTAGTGCCACTGGCTTTCCCGTATCCACCTTATTCTGTCTATTACTAGTTCTCCTAGAACTTATAATATTACTACACTGGGGCTTCCCGTTTTCCCCCCAAAAAACCCTACCACTATTTCTATTTAAACCTAACAGCTCCCCCCTGAGTTCCAGTGCCCCCCCCCCAGACCTGGATAAGTGAACCCCATCCCCATACATGTCATTTCTGTCATAGAAGAGGTCCCAGTTGTCAATGAATGTTACTGCATTTTCCTTACAGCATTTGTCCAGCCATCAATTGACACCAATTGCCCTGGACAGCCATTCATTCCAACTCCTCTCCTTGGCAAAATACGCATATGACAGGGTTCCCACCTTCTTCCTAATTATGTCTATTGCTGACCTAAACCTGCTAGTCAGGTCCTCACTCCCTACGTCTCCCAACATCGTTGCCTCCAGCACTGAGACAGATATGGATTGCTCCCATTACCTCTCATGATGTCGTCCAGACGGCTAACAATATCCTCCATCCCAGCCCCAGGAAAGCAAACCCTCTGTCTCCTACTCCTATCATCCAAACAGAAGGCCCTATCCATGTACCTAACCTGGCTGTCCCCAACAACAACAATGTTTTTACCTTCCTTGGTGTCGTTCATCGTGACGCTCCCAGAAGTCGACTCACATTCATCGGGTAGCACGGAGAATGGGTTCGAGTTTCCACAACATTCTCCTGGGTCTTCGTTGTTTCTACCTCTCCACCCGTCCTCAGAAGCCTGCTCAAGTGCCATTACCGAACGAATTTACTTCCTTAAGAAATAATGTCACGTAGGTTAGTCTATTTCACACCCCCAAACATACACTTCCACAAGCACTTACAATATTATACGTACTTACATAATTGTACGATTTCCGGGGTGTTCGTTAGCCAATGGTCCACTGTAGTATGCTCCTCGTTTAGCGACGAATTCGCTTATCGAGAGTGTCATGGGTCCCTATCTCCGTCGTTAAGTGAGGAGAGACTGTACTGCATGGGTTTATCTTGAGTGTTCTCAAGTATTGAGAGCAAGTAATAAATCACTGAATGGGTGAGACTTCATCCCATGGCAAATGAGTTCTAACACTCACAGGCCATGGGTTGAAGACCCACCCACTTAGTGATTTGTTTGCAATAATTTTGTTATTGTTTTGTAAGAGCAACTAACATTTTTCAGGCATTACGTCTGATTGGAGGAGCTCCTGACCTGAAGACCCATGTTGACTGTGTCACCTCTCGTCGCATTGTCAAGTTACCAGGACTCATCGATGTCCATGTACATGTCAGGGAACCAGGTAATTACTGGTTCTGTATTTCTAATCTTTTATTTAATATTAAGCGTAAAAGTTGAGGGTACTATACATATTAGTTAAAATATGTTGATAATTACAGTTATTCTCCTGGATAAGGTTTGTTGACAAGACTGCACTGGGTTGTGCTTGGATATCTCTTTCCACAATTGTTAGTTTAATAAAGTAATGTATTCTTGAATTCACTTAAAAACTTGTATTGGTGACAGATTGTACCCAGTGCATATACAGTATTAACCCTTTCGGGGTCGTTGACGCCACAGTCACCATCCTTTTACCTTGTTGACGCAGCAGTCACCATCCTCTTTACCTTGTTGACGCAGCAGTCACCATCCTATTTACCTTGTTGACGCTGCAGTCACCATCCTCTCTTCCGCAGTACACACGAAGAAAAAAAAAAAACTCTGACCGTTTTTTCGATTAAAAACAAATTTGGTTGATTTTCGTATGGTATTTATTGATGTATTCTCGTTTTCTTGGTCTCATTTGATAGAATGGAAGATATATTACAGAAATGAAGATTTTTGATTGGTATGACAATGACAAGTACGTGGTCCCGACTTACGATGGTCCCCAAACACACCCTTTTTTATTAAGTTTATTTTTTAAATTTTTTTAAAATGATGCAGTTGATACTAACAGTAAATCTTCTATTTTTTGGGGAATAAAAATTCAAAATGAAAAGCAAAAGTAATGGAACAGGGGCCTGGAGACGTTAATAAACAGAGAACATGTTATTTTAGTGCCAGGAATGTCTGCCTTATTTACTCTGGACCCTATTTTTAAATTGGCTGTTTTAAATTTGGTGAAATTGGAAAAGCCATTTTCTGACCACTATTTTGGGTAGATGAAATTGGTAAAAAGGCAGTTTTTTTCTACTCATTCGAAAAAGAAATGGAGTTCTAGCGAAATAGCTATAATTTTAGGAGACTGAAACATTGGAATTTGTCAAAAATAGGCTCGTGGGGGAAATCGCCAGGTAGTGTATAGATACCGATAACTTCAAAGCATAATTTCATTTGATCAAATTTCATAATTTTTGTGGCTTTTGATCGGAAAAAAATTCTCTATCATTTCATAAGAAAAAAAATTTAAATTTTTTTTTTCCAAAAAATTTTTGACCCCAGGAAATTTCCTGAGAAGGCCTGTCGACCCCCAAAGGGTTTAAACAAAGCTGATCATGGTAGGTGTTTTATAATATAATGTACTGTGCTCACAACCTGTGAGACCTGGGAAAATTCCTAGGTGGGGGAGGGCAAAGGTAGGTTCTACACCTGCTGCCCCTGTTCACCTAGCAGAAGTAGGACGACTTTTTATTACTTGTTAGCTGCATCTAGAATGAGAAACATGCAGAGTATTCCATACACAGTACACCTTGATAGGGGCTAGGTTCTGAAATGATTTAAGAATAGCATAACAGCTCTTAGTCTATAATTTAAATTATGCAAAAGATGAAAAGGGTATTGTTTCCATTGGTTTACGTGAAATTAAAAAAAAAGATAATGTAAAAACTGCTAATTACTCTTCACATATCCCCGGGAAAAAAATTAAACATTAGATGTATTGAATAAAAGAAAAGCAGGTGTAGAACATGTTCATGAAAACTTTGACTTATTACATGCACCTTTGAATACAAGGTTAAAATGGTGATTATGCTGCTTTGTAAATACTTTAAGTTCCTCCTCACAGACTACCATAGTCAAGTTTGCAGACTATAATTCGAAGGATATTATGGTATAATTTAGTGCAGGATTGACAAAATCACCCAGGTTAAGCAACAAACTTCAACCTCATTTAAAAATTGAATAATTTTGTTTTTTTTTTTTTAAAAATTGCCAGCTGTTTGACACCGCGGGGAGACACTCCCCCCCTTCCCTCGTCCTAAAAAAAAAAAAATGTCACTTTAGCTATTTTTTGAGTAGAGGGTAGACGTCTTTTAAATTTAGTTAATTTACACACACACACACACAACTGGAAGCTGAAGACTCAGATGAGTCAAAGGGATGTTAGGAAGATTTCCCAGCCATGATGTTAGGAAGTGGAATAGTGTAGCGAACGATATAGTGGAGGCGGGAACCATACATAGTTTTAAGACAAGGTATGATGAAGCTCATGGAGCAGGGAGAGCAGAGCCCCAGTAGCGGACGCAAAGGGTGGGGCCAGGAGCTGAGTCTCGCCCTGAAACCACAATTGGCGAGTACAATTAGGTGAGTACATACACACACACACACACACACCTACTGGAGTTTTATGACAAGGTAACAGAAGTAAGACACGAGAGGGGGGGTGGAGGGGCTGCATTTTTTTGGACTGCAAGAAGGCGTTCGCCGTTCCTCACAAGAGGTTAATGCAAAAGCTAGAGGATCAGGCACACGAAAGGAAAGGCCTGTGGATCAGAAATATCTGACGGGGAGGCAACAACGAGTCATGGTCTACAAGGTGTCAGAGTGGGCACCTGTGACGAGTGGGGTTCCACAAGGGTCAGTTCTGGGACCGGTACTTTTTTGGTATATGTGAATGACATAATGGAAGGGATAGACTCAAAAGTGCCCCTTTTTTGCAGATGATGTAAGTTTATGGGGAAAAATTGAATCAGCGGGGATCAGGCAGGACTAAAAAGAGACCTGGACAGGCAAAAGCCTGGTCCAGTAACTGGCTCCTTGAATTTAACCCTGCCAAATGTAAAGTCATGAAGATCGGGAAGGGGCAAAGAAGACCGAGACAGAGTATAGTCTAGGTGAGCAAAGACTCAAACCTACTAAGGGAAAAAGATTTGGGGTGAGATAATACGAGAAATTTCCCTGAGGCACACATTAATCAGATAACTGCTGCAGCATCGGGGGCTGGCAAACCTAAGAATAGCATTCCAATACCTCACAAAGGAATCGTTCAAGACTCTGTAACCAAAACGTCAGGCCCATACTGGGGTATGCAGCACCAGTTTGGAACCACACCTGGTCAAACATAAGAAACTAGAGAAAGGGAAAATTTCAACAAGACTAGTCCCAGAGCTAAGGGGATTTCCTACAAAGAAAAAGGGTTGGAAATCGGCCTGATGAAATAGAGGACAGGAGGGTTAGGGGGGAAAATGATAACGATATATAAAATTTGCAAGGGTAGATAAGGTGGACAGAGACAAGATGTTCCAAAAGGGGGGCACAGAAACAAGGGGGCACAATTAAATTTAAGACTCCTATGAGTCAAAGAGATGTTAGGAAGTATTTCTTTAGTCATAGAGTTGTCAGGGAAATGGAATAGCCTAGAAAGTGACATAGTGGGGGGGAACCCTACATAGTTTTGACGAGGTTTGATAAAGGTCATGGAACAGGGAGAGAGAACCCAGTAGCAATCAGTGAAGAGGCGGGGCCAGGAGCTATGACTCCCCCCTGCAACCACAAATAGGTGAGTACACTCAAAATACTGTGAGGGGGGAAAATAAAGGGGGAGAGAGACAGGATGTTCCCGAGATGGGACAAGACCAAGGAGTCACAATTGGAAGTTGAAAACTCCTATGAGTCAAATTGATGTTAGGGATTTCTTCAGTCACAGAGTTGTCAGGAAATGGAATAGTCTGGAAGGGGGAGTTTGGAGGAACCATGCATGCTTTAAGACGAGATATGATAAAGCTCACGGAGCAGGGGGAGAGGACCTAGTAGCGATCAGTGAAGAGGCAGGGCCAGGAGCTGGTCTCGCCCCGCAAACAAATAGGGATACCCCTTTTTCTCTCTCTCACTCCCACTCCCACTCACTCACTCCCACCACTATATGCAACCAAACAATCTAACCAAAACCCACCCACTGCCCCCCCCCTCATCACAAACTCCACCCACAGCAACCCACCATAGTTCCCGACCAGGTCTCTCGCTCCCCCCAAACCCCCCATGTTCCTGGCCAGGCCCTTGCTCCCTCAACCCACCATAGTTCCGGCCGGTCTCTCACTCCCCCCAACCCACCCTGCTCCTGGCCCCCGGGCTCTCCCCCCCCCAACCCACCATAGTTCCTGACCAGGTCTCTCGCTCCCCCCCCATATTTCCTGGCCAGGTCTCCCCTCCCCCAACCCACCAAATTCCTCGCCAGGTCTCTCGCTCCCCCCAAACACCAAACCCCAGGTCTCTCGCTTTTCCCCAACCCACCATAGTTCCTCCCCGGTTTTCGCTCCCCCCCAAACCCCCATAGTTCCTCACCAGGTCTCGCACCCAACCCACCATAGTTCCTGGCCAGGTCTCTTGCTCCCCAACCCCCATAGTTCCTCGCCAGGTCTCTCGCTTCCCCAACCCACCATAGTTCCTCGCCAGGCTTCGCCCCCAACCCACCATAGTTCCTCGCTCCCCCAACCCCCCCAAATTTCAGGCCAGGTCTCTCGCCCCAACCCACCATAGTTCCCGGGGTCCCCCCTTCCCCCAAACCCCCCATGTTCCCGCCAGGCCTCCTTCCCCCAAACCCCCCATGTTCCCCGGGCCCGGTCTCTCGCCCCCAACCCCCCCCTAGTTCCCCGCCAGGTCTCTTGTTCCCCCAACCCACCATAGTTCCTCACAAGGTCTGCTTCCCCAACCCCCATAGTTCCTGGCCCGGTCTCTCGCTCCCCAACCACATAGTTCCTGGTCAGGTCTCTCGCCCCCCAAACCCCCATACCCGGCCAGTTCTCTCGCTTCCCCCAAACCCCCCATAGTTCCTGGCCAGGTCTCGCTCCCAACCCACCATAGTTCCCTCGCCAGGTCTCTCACTCCCTCAACCCCCTAGTTCCTGGCCAGGTCTCTCGCTCCCCCAACCCACCATAGCTCCTGGCCAGGTCTCTCGCTCCCCCAACCCACCATAGTTCCTGGCCAGGTCTCTCGTTTCCCCCAAACCCACCATGGTTCCTCGCCAGGTCTCTCGCTCCCCCAGCCACCACTGTATTCCTGGCCAGATGTCTCGCTTCCCATCCACCATAGTTCCTGACAGGTCTCTTTTCTCCAACCCACCATAGTTCTGGCCAGGTCTCCTGCTCCTGACCCCACACCAGCCACTCGCCAGGTCCTCTGCAGCTCCCCAACCACCATAGCCCTCCTGGGTCTCTCGCTCCCGCAACCCACCATAGTTCCTCGCCAGGTCTTCGGCTCCCCCAACCCACCATAGTTCCTGGCCAGGTCACTCTCGCTTCCCCAACCCACCATAGTTCCTCGCCAGGTCTCTTATCCCAACCCACCATAGTTCCTCGCCAGGTCTCTCGCTCCCAACCACCATAGTTTCTGGCCAGTCTCTCTGGCTCCCCAACCCACCATAGTTCCTCGCCAGATCTCTCGCTCCCAAACACCATAGTTCTATGGCAAGATCTCTCGCTCCCCCCCAACCAACCATAGTTCCTCACCAGGTCTCTCGCTCCCCAACCCACCATAGTTCCTTGCCATGTCTCTCGCTTCCCCAGCCCCTGGTTCCTGGCCAGGTCTCTAGCTCCCCAACCCCACTATAGTTCCTGGCCAGGTCTCTCACTTCCCCCAACCTATAGTTCCTGGCCAGGTCTCTACGCCCCCCCAACCCACCATAGTTTCTCGCCAGGTCTCTCGCTCCCCCAACATACCATAGTTCTTGGCCCATCTCTCTTGGCTTTCCCAACCTGGTTCCTGGCCAGGTCTCTTGCTCCCCAACCCACCATAGTTCCTGGCCCGGTCTCTCGCTTCACCAACCCCACCATAGTTCCTCGCCAGGTCTCTCGCTCCCCAACCACTGCCAGCTCCTGGCCAGGTCTCT
This sequence comes from Cherax destructor, assembly GCA_009830355.1. NCBI lineage: Eukaryota > Metazoa > Arthropoda > Malacostraca > Decapoda > Parastacidae > Cherax > Cherax destructor. Next base: position 9,104 of record WNWK01027400.1, read on the forward strand.
CGCTCCCCCAACCCACTGGTTCCTGGCCAGGTCTCGCTTCCCCCAACCACCATAGTTCCTGGCCAGGTCTAGCCGCTCCCTGGCCACGATAGTTCCTGGCCAGGTCTCTCGCTTCCCCAACCCACCATGGCCTGGCCAGGTCTCTCGCTCCCCAACCCACCATAGTTCCTGGCCAGGTCTCTCGCTCCCCAACCCATAGTTCCTGCGCCAGATCTCTGGCTCCCCCAACCCACCATAGTTCCTCACCAGGTCTCTCGCTCCCCCAACCCTGTAGTTCACAGCCAGGTCTCTTACTTCCCCAGCCTGGATTCCTGGCCAGGTCTCTTGCTCCCAACCCACCATAGTTCCTACATGGGGTCTCTCGCTCCCCCAACATACCATAGTTCTTATGCATGTCTCTCTTCCCCAACCCACCATAGTTCCTGGCCAGGTCTCTCGCTCCCCCAGCCCCACCATAGTTCCTGGCCAGGTCTCTCCTTCCCCAACCCACCATAGTTCCTCACCAGGTCTCTCGCTCCCCCAACCCACCATAGTTCTATTGAGTCTCTAGCTTCCCTAACCCACCATATTTCCTGGCCAAGTCTCTCGCTCCCCGACCCACTATAGTTCCCTCGCAAATTCTCAACTCCTAACCCAGTGTTCTCCCCAGACTACAGTTTTAGAAAAGAAGTTGAAAGTTTAATTTATACGAATGCGGATGGAATAACAAATAAATGTGAGAAGTGGCATGAGCAAGATCAAGAGACGCACGCCCCAGACATTATGGGCTCGGGGCCAGGAGCTGAGTCGACCCTGCAGCCACAAATTGGTGAGTACTCACTGAAATGAAGCTCATCAGGATGATAACAGACATAATCTTCCCACCCGGATATCAGACCCAAGAAGAAAGATAGAGGGCAGAGGGAGAGAGGGAGTTGCACTGCTCATTAAAACTCAGATTGAGTTTGAAATGGAAGGAAGGGACTACGCCGTGGAACACAATTCAATCTGGGGGACATAAGGTAGTCATTGCAGTGATGTGCAACCTGCCATAGAACTGCAGGAGCCCAGAAGAATATGAAGAGACCAACAGAGCACTGGTGGACACACTAGCTGAGGTGGCCAGAGAGAAGAGCTCACACGGGTAAAGCATAGTTACTAGTTATAGGTGATTCAATCACAAGGAGATGATTGGGAAAACCTGGAGTCACATGGAGCCCCAAAACATGGAGCCAAGATGATGGATGTGGTACTGGAAAATCATGCATCAACATGTTAGGAGATGCTACCAGAGAGAGAAGTGAGGATGAATCGTAAGACTGGACCTTATTATTCCTTACAAGTAGCTTGGACATGAGGACATCACATATGAAGGCCCTCGGGCTAGTTACCACATGGTTCTGAACATTGAATACATGGTAGAGTTACAAGTGGAGGGGTAACAGGAGTACAGAATGGGAAAAGCAAACTACAAAAGTGGACTACATACATGAGGAACTTCCTGCAGGAGTTCCAGTGGGAAAAATAATTGATAGCAAAATCAGTGAATAAAATGATGGACAGTGTGACAACAAAATGCAAGGAGGCAGAATAACATTCCCAATAGCAACAGAAATAATGGGAAGACCAGAACCGACTGGTTTTAATAGTGTAAGGAGGCAAAAACAAAGTGCGCTAGAGAATGAAAAAAAGTACAAAGACAAGGAAAATAAAGAGAGTACTCGAAGAGCCAAGCGAATATGCACAGACAAGGAGGGAGACCCAGCGACAGTATGAAAATGACATAGCATCGAAAGTCAAAGTTGACCCGAAGCTGTTGTATAACTACATCAGAAAGACAACAGTCAAGGATCAGGTAATCCAAGCTGAGGGAAGGAAGGTGGGGCTCACAAAAACAACCAAGGAGTGTGTGAGGAGCTCAACATGAGATTTAAGGAAGTATTTACAGTAGAGACAGAAAGGACTCCGGAAAGGCAGAATGAGGGGGGTACACCAACAAAAGGATATACCAACAAGTGCTGGATGATACACAGCAAGAAGGAGGAGGGTGAAGAAGCTACTAAGTTAGCTTGATACCTCAAGTGAAACTTGGCATCTACCTGAGGTATGGAAGGCGTCAAATGTAGCCCCCATTTTTAAGAAAGACAGACACGAGGCACTAAACAACAGACCAGTGTCACTGATGTATAGTATGCAAAGTCATGGAGAAGATTATCAGGAGGAGAGTGGTAGAGCACCTAGAACTGCATAAAGGCCTTTGACACAGTTTCCTAACAAAGAGATTAGTGAAAAAGCTAGAGGATCAGGCATGCATAACAGGAAGGGCACTGCAATGGATCAGGGAAGCACCTGACAGGGAGGCAACAACGGAGTCATGGTGTACGTGACAACGTGTCAGTGAGTACCTATAACGAACGGGGTTCGACGGTCAGTCTAGGACCAGTGCATTTTTGGTATATGTGAATGACATGATTGAATGGATAGACTTAGATGTGTCCCTGTTTGCAGATGATGTGAAGTTAATGAGGAAAATTAAATTTGGATGAGGATCAGGCAGAACTTCAAAGATAACTGGACAGGCTGCAAACGTGGTCCAGCAGCTGGCTCTTTAAGTCCCAACTTCCCACCAAATGCAAAGTCATGAAGATCAGGGAAAGGCAAAGTGACCACAGGCAGAGTAGCTAGGTGTGACTGCCAAACCTCACTGGGAAAAGGATCTTGGAGTGACTATAATACCGAGCACATCTCCTGAGGCGCATATCAACCATAACTTTCTGCATCATATGGGTGCCTGGCAAACCTGAGAATAGTGTTCCAGTACCTGGTAAGGAATCATTCAAGACTCTGTACACTGTATGTATAAGTCAGGCCCATACTGGAGTATGCAGCACCAGTTTGGAACCCACACCTGGTAAGCATGTCAAGAAAATTAAGAAAGTGCAAGGTTACTTTCCAGATCTAAGGAAATGCCCTACAAAGAAGGTTAAGGGAAATCGGCACAGTGACACTGAACAGGAGGGGTTAGGGAACATGATTACAACATTCAAAATATTGCGAGGAATTGACAGGGTGGACAGAGACAGGATGTTCCAAGATGGGGACACAGAAACAAGGGTCACAACTGGAAGTTGAAGACTCAGATAGATCAAGATATTAGGAAGTATTTCTTTGAGTGTTAGAGTTGTCAGGAAGTGGAATAGTCTGGCAAGTGATGTAGTGCAGGCAGGAACCATACATAGTTTTAAGACGAGGTTTTATAAAGCTCATGGAGCAGGGAGAGGGAGGACCTGGTAGTTACGAGTGAAGGAGGCAGGGCCAGGAGCTATGACTCAGCCCTGCAGCCACAAATAGGTGAGGTACTCACACACACACACACACACAGCTACAACTTCAATCCATAGAAGTCGTCTTGCAGTGCAAGCTGTGGAAATATTTCCTCCCAGATTCTAATAAATGATAAAACAACATCTACTGTACTAATTGAATAATAAATGGTACTCAACTGACTCGGTGAAAATTCTTAACTTAAACAAAATAGGCTTGCTCAGTCTCCTTAAATCTACTGCCTCTGATAACCTAATCGTACATAAAGTTTTATTTGGAACTCAAATCAAGCAAGCTTTCCTTCATGATGTCCTCTTGTGCAGGTCTCCTGATAGCAACAATCTTTCCTTCAAAGTCACATAGAAAACTTACCAACAGGTCGATCTTATAACACTTCTTTTCCACATGACTACCTCACTACCAGTGTGTATTAATTTCTTCCTGACAGCTCTTGCATCTCACCCTTGTTTGTGAAGAGAATGTACCTACGTAACACAAGCCTTCACATGTCTTCAGTTTCCATTTTTTTATCCAGGACTACAGGCTTAAGGCACAAACTTCCTAACAAATTCACCATGGAACATTCCTCTAAACAATTCATAGTGCTCAGTTGCATGGTATTTTAGCAAGGAATACCCAACAGATGTACTCTAAGAAGCATTATAAATGTTTCCACCATGAATGCACTATCTAGTAAAGTCTCTTTCTGACGAGTCCCATGCCTCTAACATCCACAGCAGGCATCTACACCATCCCCTGTGGAAATTTGTCCCATAGTAATATGTGAGGAAAGCAGGCTGAAATCTATTGGTCCACCTAATAGACATCAAAGTCTACGGCAGGATGACTTAAAGAATGTCTGTGTCCTCTGAAACTCTCACAGGACATTTGGTGAGTTGGAATGAGCACAACATTGTCCTTGCTGAGCATAACCTTAGATGCCAACTCTGTTTAGAAGCCTCAGTATAATTACTGTCACTGACACTACAGAACAATACTGGAAGCTACAAGATTTAAAAAACACTGGTGTGCATGATATGCAACCAGACTTAAGCAACTTCATTAACACAGCAGTCATGTGACCTGTTAGACACATTTTCCATCTCAGAAATCTCACTTCAACTTATATGTACTGTTATTTTCGACTTTAATGTGAAAAGAAGTGATCAAATTCAGGACCAAAATATTTTCTATAAATATATCATAGTGTCTGCTCATGTGTCTTTTAGATCACAGTTATTAACTGTATTTCAGATACCTTAGTAGTTACCATTACCTTTTATTTAGTTGTAATATTTTCTTGTTTTACATGGAAGATAAATTGTCCCAATATGCTTAGAATGAAATAAATGATTTCTGTTAAATGGATGAAGAATCATAAAAGTATTTTTATTTCTCACATTTTTTCTGTTTAAAATCACATCCACTGGTTCTGTGCCTTTACTTTGTATAACTGTGTGTCAATCACCCTGCAGATTCCTCTACTGCCTTCATTGTATTGATAAAGGGCAGTAAATGCTTTCCCAGGTCTTCAATTTCCACCTGCCTTAAAGGTGTTTGCATAGTTATTTTCCAGTCCAGAGAGGACTGTACGGTAGTCACTCGGTTTTGCAGAAAATTCGTTCAGAATGCCCAACTCAGTGCCATTACAGAACAAATTTGCTTCCTTAAGGAAATAATGTCACGTAGGATTAGTCTATTTCAGACCCCCAAGCCACTTGCAACAGCATGAAAATACGCATAAATGTTGGTTGAGATGCATGAAAACGAGGGACCTGTACTTTCTTTGAGAGCAGAATGGTATAGTTGTGCTGAAAGACAGAAGGAAGAGGAAGGATGAAAGGAAAGCAACAAGGAAGGAGACATCTAGTTAGATGAGTAGGAAGAGGAAGTGTGGTAAACATTTGTTTCCATTCTTTAAAATCTTTTAGCTATAATCCATATTGAGACAGTAGACTGGGGATACCACCTTGTAACTCACTGAAGGAAGGGTTCAAACTCATGGCAAGGCAGTCTGAAACTACCAAGCCAGTGTGCTACCCTTTATACTAAGTCTCTTATCTCCCTTAACCCTTTGGGGGTCAGTGCCGTACTAGTCGTTTTACGCATGGGGGTGGTGCTGTACTGGTATACGTAAATTCTAGTGGACTCAAATTAGCGGGAAATGGCTGGTAGGCCTACATATGAAGTGGGTCTGTGTGAATGAAATTAATGCGCAGTATAAAAAATCCTGGAGCACACACTGCATAATGAGAAAAAAACTCTGACCGTATTTTTTGGTACTAGTGCGACTTTGCAGTCTATTTTTCTATTGTATTTATTGATGTATTCTCGTTTTCTTGGTCTCATTTGATAGAATGGAAGATATACTACAAGTAGAAATGATTTTTGAATTTGGTTTTATAGCGTGACAGTACCATGAAATTGAGCTCAATTAGCATGTTGATTTTTGCCGATGTTTAATAATAGACAAAATGCATACAGTCCAATACACATCAACTGGTAGGTCTAATGTTCTTTCACAGAATGCTCTGATATTATTTATACTGGTTTTTACAATGATGCAGTTGTATACATAACAGTAAATCTTCTATTTTTTGTGAATAAAAATTCAAAATGGAAAGCAAAAGTAATGTAAGAGGAGCCTGGAACGTGACTAATGAACAGAGATGAGTATTTTAGTGCCAGGAATGTATGCCTTGTTTATTCTGGACCCCATTTTAAAATTGGCATCATTTGAAATTTTGTGAAATTAGTAATTATAAATTTTGGGTTTTTGAAATTGGTAAATGGGCAGTTTCTTGTGCCTCAATCGATAGAAGAAATGGAGTTCTAGCAAAATAGCAATGATTTTAGTAGACTGGAATATTGGAATTGGCCAAAAAAACAGGGCTCAAAGTGGGCGAAATCGCCGATGCGTAAACATCGTTGAGACCGATAGCCCTTGAGCATAATTCCGTAGTTTTCAACCAAATTTCATACTTTTGAATTGTTGTTGATGGAAAAAAGATTCTCATCATTTCATAAGAAAAATAATTTTTTTTTTTTCAAAAAATTTTGACCCTGAGAGCAGGGAGTTTGGGAGAGGCCTGTCGACCCCCAAAGGGTTAAATTACCTTAATAATGATCAAACTGTATCTAGTTTTTATTTAAAAAATGCTTTTACCTATGTAATTAACTTAGAGTTGTGGTGACAGGTGGTACCCTGAGAGGGCCTGGAGCATCATGCACTGCTGCAGCCCTGGCCGGAGGTATCACACTCATCTGTGCCATGCCCAACACACAACCTCCAGTCACAGACTTGGCAGCCTTCACACTCACTAAAAGAGGTATGGATCAATCACTTTCACTCATAGAATGGTTGAGGATTGAACCCATGGCAACTAGTCCTAAAACTAGCTTGCCATAGGTTCTTACCCTCAATTCCTTCATTTGTTCTTAGTCATGTTATTACAGCTTCATGAGTCTAGATCAGTTACTTCTCTAAAAGAGTACTGTAATTTGAAGAGTATTTGAAACAAAAAGTATTGTTGTTATATAATTTAATGAAAATATGAATACAATACCTGATAATAATATTTATCGCTCTCTCTTGTTCAGACTGGTGTAAAACTCGTCTAGTTATAATAATAATAATAATAATAATAGTTTATTTGGACATGATACAAAGAATTACATTTGGTTATTGAGATTACATGAAGTGTACATGCCTAAAGCCCCCTAATATGCAGGGCATTTTGGGCAGACTTAAGGTAACTTAAAACTAAGTGTAAAATTTTTGTAGATAGTTTACAATGAGTATAGGTGAGTATTTAAGCTATGAAATTTGAACATAGTTTAGACATGACATTTTTTAAACATAGTTTTACTTTTATCTTCATTATATAAAATTAATTAAATCAGATTAAACAAATTAAAGCAATACCTTAATAATAAAATAATAAAAAGTTATGGTTGATAATTTATAAAAATAATTAAAAGTTATATCTAAGTTATAAGAAAGTTTGAATATAAGTTGAACATATCAATTAATTGTAGCAATTTATTGTAGTAATGCAACTAATTGAGTGAGATAACAATTTAAAACAATTAATTGGATTGCAGTTAGTTTACGTGGTCATTATAATGTAAGTGTTGTGGAAATGGTAAGTATGTAATATTCATAACAGGTTTTACATTCAATTGATTAGTCAGGTTTTACGTTAAGTGATTATTCTACTTTGCTGGGAATGTTTGATATTGAGCAATTAGCTTTGGGTGAGAAGGTGGTTTTAGCATCGTTTTGAATTGGGGGTACAGGTAGGGTTTCTTTGGCAATGACCTTGGGTAATGAATTCCAAATTTTTGTGCCTTTGTATGCATTGAGTTTTTACATAGTGTTAGGTGGACACGGTAAACATCAGTGATCTGTGTCTAGTGTTATGGTCATGTGTCCTGTTAAAATTGTTAAGGAGAAGTTTAGTGGTGGGTTAATATTTGCATAGTGTTCTATGTATGTAATAGGCACAGTAAAGTATGGATGTCTTGTATGGTGAGTAAGTTTAGGTTTGAATATTGGTGGAGTATGTTGCTTGGGTGAGAATTTGTTATCATTCTAACTGCTGCCTTTGTTGTGTTATTAGTGGTCTGAGATGAGTTATTGATGTAGAGGCCCCATGCGCAGATTCCATAGGTGAGGTAGGGGTAAATGAGTGAGTGATATAGGGTAAGGAGAGCTGGTTGTGGAACTTGCTAGTACCGTATCTTGGATGAGTATTCCCACGGTCTTTGGGGCTTTCTTGGAGATTTATTTGTATATGTGTCTGAAATTTGAGGCCACTGTCCAAGATGATTCCTAAAATTTTCCCTCTAGGAAGTTTTGTGATAAGGGGACCCGTTTATCATTATGTTAAGTGAGTGCGTTTGTAGCTCTGTTCCCAAACTGGATAAAATAGGTTTTATCAATATTGAGAGTAAGTTTGTTGGTCATCATCAGGTAGATATTTTCTGCAATTCAGTATTTGCTATTGTTGGCTAGTGTGTCTGGGCTTGGGTGAGAGATAACGTATGTAGTGTCATCTGCAAAAGTATGGGTTTGAGTAGTTGAGATGCATTTGGTAGGTCATTAATACTAAATGAGAAAGAGTAGTGGGCCAAGAACGCTTCCCTGTGGGACACCTACGGTAATAGTTTGCGCGGTGGGCTAGCTCCATTTATTGTACACATATTGGTTTTCTGTTGCTATGGTATGATTTTAGGTAGTTTAGGGAGTGTCCTCTTATACCATGGTGCGATAATTTTAAGCTAACAGATCATGGTCAACTGTATCAAAAGCTTTCATGATAAATCAATGAAGATTCCCACTGGGATTTCACTTTTTCTCAAAGTAGTGTAAATTATTTCTAACATGTGTGCCAATGGCATCATTTGTATTTTTATTAGGCTGAATCCAAATTGACAGTGATTGTGTACGTTGTTGGAGGTGAGGTAGGAATATATTTGTCTATGAATTAATTTTTCAAAGATTTTGTGAAGGGTAGGATTCAGATATCGGCCTGTAGTTATTCAGGTCTGCTTGATCTCCTCCCTTATGTATTGGGGTGACCCTCGCTATTTTGAGTATTGATGGGAAGGGTAGAGATTCAATGGATTTGTTAAAGAATTGTTGCAATAATTGGTGAGAGAACTTGAGAGGCTTTTTGTATATATAAGGTGGTAAGTTATTTAGGTCACCTGCTTTGTTTTAATGTGTTGATTATAAGTGAAACTTCTATTGGGTTGGTTGGGGCTAGGAATAGTGTGTTCGGATGAGTTTCCAGTGAGATGGTCGTTAGGTGGAGTATTTGAACTTGGGATATTGCCAGCTTTAAGTAAGTTTATTCAGGTATACACAAATACAGTTACATAAATTTATCATACATAGCAGCATATGTGTAGAAAACCTAGGATAACCCAAAAAAGTCAGACAAGTGACTTATTTCCAATGGGGTCCATTTAATACCTTAATATTATACACTGTAGTAGATACTGAATTATTATACTATAATTTAAAGGAATAAGGTAAAAAGAGTTATTTACATCACATGTATGTTAGCTAAAAAAAATAAAAATCATTCACCTCCCTTTCTGTCGCTACATTCATTAGGGCACCTTTTGGCTCACTTCTTGAACTGGCTCATGCTATGACTGGCTTTGACATGTGCAGTCTGTTCCATTCCTTTATTGCTGTACAATAAAAGGTGTTTGAAGGAAGCCTGGCCACTGACTGTGGAGTACTACAAAGTTATATTTCTCTCCCCTAGTACTATGACTGCTTTGGTTCCCAGCTGACAAAATTAGCGGCAGATATTCTGGACACTGTTTGTGAGCAATTTTATAAACTTGATTCAACTTAAGTTGTTTTACTCTGTCTTCAATATTCAGCATGTCAATTGTTGTAATTCATCCTGGCCTACATGTTCTCTTGGGCCCAGGTCAGGGACAGATCTTATCATTTTGTTCTGTGTGATTTGCAGTTTGTATCTTTCAGTTTTTGTCAAGGCAGAGTACCATGAAGAGCAAGCGTAGTCAATATGACATTGTATAAGGAGCTGAACATAGGGTCCTGCTGCGAGCCTCAGTGAGTGAGCTGTGCTTGTTTGTAGAAGACTTCCAGTCTGGCATTCACTTTCTTTACTACACTGTTCCCTATCAATTCTCCTAAACAGCTGCATGGGTCAAGGATTCCCAGATATTTTACTGATGAAACTGAAGTGATGGATTTCCCATTACATGGGACATTAAAATTATTGCCCTACTCAGTTTATATTTAGTGCCAAGTATGGCTTCTGTTTCAGTGTAACTGATAACTTGTTTGTACTTGATAACTTGTTGCTGCAGGACTCCAGTTCAGTGTTAATACATTAGCTATATCTTGTAGGTCTTTACCTGATACCTAACAGCACTGTCATCTGAACACATGTCAGATCAGTCGGAAAGTGCACTTTGGGGTTTCAGTTTTGGAGTACAGCCTCCTCACTTAACGATGGAGATAGGGCTAAGACCCGTCGGTAAATGATTTCATCGCTAGTGAGGAATCGCCCCTTACTGACACTTCAGAAATGTCACCACCCAAAATTAAAACATTCAGTTTTATGTTTGCTTTGGAAATTCCTTTCAATCTGTTTATTATTAATGGTAATACAACATGAAATAGGTCAAAGACTTACTTCCGAGATATTCCAGGAACGTGCATGCTGATTATTTTAAAAATTTTTTTTTTGTTGAGAAAATTGCATTTTTCAGTCTTTGCATAGGATAAAGTGATTTTAAAAAGTTAACCTTCAGGCGCATAACGTTTTTTTGGTTTTTTTTTTTTATCCCTCCCCCCTCCACCCTTCCTCTCTTAAAATGCCCCGGTTTTTATTAATTTGGGCGTCTTTATCTGCCTACTTATTTATGTTATACCTAATATTATTCTGGAATAAATATGATAGAAAACATTTATTGATAGTAATGTATACATAAACCCCCATTTTTGAAGGTTCTTATTTCGAAAGATGTGTTTCGTAGCTTTTCGATTTGAGAATCGTAAAATGGCTGTGTTTAAATCTTTGGGCCTGTCCGCCTGTCGCGCCTGTCAGGACGCAGGGCCCCCCGCCAGTGAGCGTTGTTTACCATTGAGAGAACATTACCCAGCGCGCTCTTTCAAACATTCACAATACATTTTGTCTTTTTTTTGGGGGGTTTTGTGATTGTCACTGAAAAAAGTCACCATGGGTCCAAGAAGCTTCTAAAGGGACCCCCGTGGAGCATTCATGCGGGGGGGGTAGCAGTCATGCAGGGAGGAGCAGTCATGCAGGGGGGTGTAGCATTCATGCAGGGAGTGTAGCATTCATGCAGGGGGTGTAGCATTCATGCAGGGGGGAGCATTTTATGCAGGGGGGTAGCATTCATGCAGGAGTGTAGCATTCTGCGGGGGGGAGCATTCATGCAGGGAGTGTAGCATTCATGCAGGGAGTGTAGCATTCTGCAGGGGTTACGGGGATGCAGGGAGTTTAGCAGGCATGCAGGGAGTTTAGCACATGCAGGGGGGTTTTGCATTCATGCAGGGTTTAGCATTCATGCAGGGAGTTTAGCAGGTATGCAGGGAGTGTAGCATTCATGCGGGGGGTAGCATTCATGCAGGGAGTGTAGCATTCATGCGAAGTGTAACATTCATGCGGGGGGGGGAGAGGGATGCAGGGAGTGTGAGGGATGCAGGGAGTGTAAAAGGGGAGGGAGTGTAGCAGGCATGCAGGGGTAGAGGGATGCAGGGGGTGTAGCACATGCAGGGAGTGTAGCATTCATGCAGGGGGGTAGCATTCATGCAGGGGGGTTTGCATTCATGCAGGGGGGGTTTTCGGGGATGCAGGGATTTCAGGCATGCAGGGAGTGAGCAGGCATGCAGGGGGGGTAGCAGGCATGCAGGGAGTGTAGCAGGCATGCAGGGAGTGTAGGGGATGCAGGAGGGGGGTTTCCCCCCTTTGTAGAGGCTGAAAAAAATTTTTCCCCCCCAAAAAGTGTTTAATTGGTGAAACGGGCCCCTTTTTTTGGGAAAAAAATGCCCCAAAAGGACCTTCATTACTCATTACTCTATCTTCCAGATGCCTGCAACTCTTCTTTAAAAAGGGAAAAAATTTTATATATATATATATATATATATATATATATATATATATATATATATATATATATATATATAGTTTTTTTTTTTTATATGTGAATTTTTTTTTGTGGAACGGATTAATTTATTTACATTATTTCAGGGGGAAAAAATGGTTAAATTTTTATAAACTTGGTTAAATACTAGCTCCGGGAAAAGGTTAATTACGATCCGGGGGCCACTGTTATATAATAATAATAAAAAAATAAAATAATAATAATAATAATAAAAAATAAAATAATAGCTTTGGAGTGCTTTAAATGTCAGCTACAAAACCCCATATGAAATACATGACTTTTAAAAACTATCCAGATCGATTATTTATTATTCTTATTCTTACTATCCTTTTTCCCCCTTTTTTAAAAATTTCTTAAGCTGCCACGATACACTGAAATGTAAAAAAACACATCGGGAAAACCCAGCTAACCCCTTTACTGTGAACTTTTTTTTTTACTTCTTCATTTTCCTCTTGTTTTTTTCCCCCTTTCCCAAAAGCTGCCACTTTAACTCTATGGGATGCACAATAAAAAAAATTTATGGGAAATATGTAGTCTTGGAGATTGTTTGATGCTGAGATGCATCACTCCCCCCTTTTTTAAAAACTTCTTTATACTTCTTCCATTTTCCTCTTCCAAGAGGAAAAACAACCAAAAAAATTTGCAAGGGTGTAGTCTTGGAGACTGGAAAACTAGTGTACTGGTGGCTGTAAGAAGGAGATTAAGATGCTTGTGCTGAGGCCCACCCCCCTTCATGACAAAAAAACTTGTACGTACATATACAATAACAACTCGTCAGAGAGCCTGTCGTAACTCTGAGTTGTGGTAACGGTCGTCGGTAAGTGAGGAGAGGCTGTACAGCCTCTCCCTCCTTAACAACTGAGTTCCATTCCTAAGACCTAATCGGTAACAATTCTCGCTAAGTGAGGGCATACTTTAATGGTAGTGGTTTTTCAATCATCTTTGATTTTTTTTTAATGTAACCTTTCCCCCATTTATAACATTTCTGGTTTTTTTTTAAATGTTTATAACATCCCCCCCGGTTTAAAAATTAATTCGTTGGGGGGCGTTTTTTAAAAACCCGAAATTTTACTTAACCCAATCTTTTTCCCCATAAGAAAAAATTTTCAATTAATCCATTTCAGACCCCCAAAAAAGTATTAAAATAAATTTGTTTACTTTTAAATTACACAAAAAAGAATGAGATATAAAGTATAAAACAGTAATAACTTGACCTTATCTTTATTGAAGAGTTGATGTGGAAGATGGAAGGAGGGGGGGAAGGAGGAGTTGCTAGTTTTTGGGAAAGGGGGAACCCCCTTCCATTAACATTTGGGGGTAAAACCCCCTTTTTTGGGGGGGTTACTTCCCTTCTTTTTTTTTTTAATGCCACTAGGACCAGCAGAGTCACGGGCCCCCCTGCTGCTCAAAAAAGTGTTCCAGAGATTTTCTGGCATATGTTTGGAATTGTGCTGGCTGGGGGGGTGTGTTTGGGGACAGGACAAGTAGTCCTTCATTATGACACTAATATCAACTCTACGGCTTATTTATCTGCCCACAATTCATCTAATTTGACATTTTAATCAATATTAATAACATAGAAACATAAACATGAATAAAATATGTCATTACGAATGTGAGGACTGGTGTTGTGTTTGGGGGGGATGGGCCACTGCCCATAAGCTGTATATATAGTGGTTGTGGTGGGGAGCAGCAGCAGATGGCAGTGTTGTCAGTGCCGTATACGGGGGTTTGATTTCCCCGGTCATAATCCGTTCCAGGAGCGGGCCTTAGGGTTTTTAAAAACCTGGGGAAACCCTTTTTTTCCCCAAAAGGGAAATAATGAAAATCAGTGGCCCCTCGACTATGGGGTCATAATCTGTTCTAGGAGCTAGACCTTAACTCGTTACTCGAAACTCGAAACCTTATTTCCCATAAAAATAGAAAAAATACAATTAATCCGTTTCCAAAAAATATTAAAAAAAAATTTAAATTTTTTAAAAAAGATTAACTTTTTTTTTACATACAAAACTAACATTATTAACACAAAATAATAATAAATACATAAATAATAAATAACAAATAATAAATAACATAAAAAAAATAACATAATAAAAAAAAACATTTACTGTCACCAATTATACAACACTTTTCCCAATAAAATCCTTTGGGAACCCCCCCCTTTTTCCCATCAATTCCCCAAAATAGCAAAGGGTCATCCCGATCCAAAAAGGAGGTGATCAAACAGACTTGAATAATTATAGCCCAAATTTTAAAAATTTTTAACCACTGCTTTCTAAAATCTTGAAAAATTAATTCATAGAAAAAATCTATTCCCCTTGTCTCACACAATGTACTCAACCCCTGTCAATTTGGATTCAAGACAAACAAGAGCACAAACGATGCTATTATGCACATTTGGGTTTATACACCCACGGAAAAAAAAAGCCCCCGGGGGAAACTTCATTGATCTAGCAATGTTTTTTATACATTTGACCATGATTTACTGCTCACAAAATTAACACTATGGTAAAAGGGGGGGACCCCCAATTATCTTTAAATCATCCTTTGCAACAGAAGCCAATCGTGACACAAATGGGCGAACTCTTCCACACAACAAATTTCAGTGGAGCCCCCCAAAAAGGAAATGTCCTTGGGCCCTCCTATTCCTCATTTACATAAATGCCCCCTGCATCACAACTACACAAACCCTTTTTTTTATTTTTTTTTCCCCCGAAAAAAGGGAAAATTTGGGGTTTCTTCAAATTTATTCTTTTTTTGGCCAAAAAGGGGGTTTAAAAAGCCCAATACAGAAAATATCAACATGGATGGGGGAACAAAATTACTCTCCCAAAACTGACCCAAATCCTACTTCATACAGTTTGGAAAAAAAAACCACAAATGTTCCCAACATAGCTTTTAATGGTTCACCCATCACAAGACTCACAGAGGAAAATTTTGGGGAAAAAACCTTGACAAGGGGGTTTAAAATTTCCAAAAAATTACAAAAAATTTCCCAAAAAAAACTTAGACAGTAGGCATATTATCTAAGAAGATGCTACTATGTACCTCCCAGCTCTTCGCACTTTTTACTCACTCATCTACCCTTATCTCACTTATGGAATTTGTGCATGGGGATCTACAACATTAAATCACTCATAACCCAAAAAAAAGGGTGCAGTCAGAATGATAACAAATTCCCCCCTCTAGACGCATACTCTACCAATATTCAAAAAAAAATAAAACTACTCACCATAAAGAACATTCACAATAATTTTGCCTACTACATTCATAGAACTCTACATTCTAATATAAACCCCCCCTCAAAAATTCTCCTCAAACCTTAATAGGACCCATGGGCCCTAACACAAAAAAAAAATCACATTTTGATGTACCCCGCATCCATACAAACTATGTTAAAAAAATTTAAAAGCCCCATAAAGGGCCCCAGATTCTGGAACTCATTACCAGAAAATACAAAAATAACCTTGTCTCAGAATCATTTTTTAAAAATCTTCTCCCCAAAAAAACCCCTACCCCTTTCCTAAATACTCGTAATCAAAAAAAAATCATTTTATTTTTCCCCCAAGATAATTCCATTTTTATTATAATTATGTACGATAATATTACTTTCAAAAAAGCTCAGTATTTTTTTTTAAAATAATCTCAATTTGCTATTATAACATTTTTTAAAATTACCACCTACTACTTAAAAAAAAAAAACGCATTCTGTAAATTACTTTAAAAAAAAATTTATTTTCCCAAAAATAATTTCAATTTTTACTATTAACAAACCCCCCCCACTAAACTCTTGCTGCAATTAGTTACCATATTATAATTTAAACCCAAAAATAAATATCATCATATTATGTACATAATCAATAATTTTTTTTGATTAAGCTGCCCGTTATGCCCTGGCATGTCGGGTGCTCTCCTTGCACTTCTATGTAAATCTCTATGTAAAATTGTGAAGAAAAAAAAAAATTATTATTATTATTATTATTTATTGAAGAGGTTGCTGGGATCTGGAATATGGGGAGGGGGGGGGGAGGGGGTTAGTTTTTTGGAAAGGGGGAATCCCCCTCCAAAAAGGACTAGGTTTTTTCCCCCTTCTTTTCGTTTAATGCCACTAGGAAGCTTGAGAGTCCTGGCCCCCTGCCTCGAAAAATAACTGTCAAAGTGCTCTGTTTCGGCGCCTCTTTAACTTTTTTCCCGAAGTGCAACATGGCTCTGTTACTAAAAAGGTTGCAGAGATGGCTTATTTCAGCTTGCTCAGAGTGGTGTTTTTCAACAAATGGGTGCAACTTAGTCCACATAGAAACACATTTCCTTAATCTCTGAAAAAGTTACTACCTCCCCCCGCCCCTCCTCCCCCTCTGAATCAATTTTCCCTTTTAAAAAACGTTTGATGCTGTTCTGATAAAGCTCTTTCAGCTCTTCAGTGGTTAAAGGGCTACCCTGTGCTCCTCCACCAACTCTTCCACACCTCACCACTCCCTCCAACCCCAGGGACTTGCCCAATTCCACAATATCTTCCCAAAAAAGGGCCCCCGGGTTTTCAGGGTCAGCCCCCAAATCCTTCAAAATCTTCCTTTTTTTCACAATCCAGCCACAGTGGTCTCCAAAAAAAGTTCAAGTCCTGGAAACACTCCCCCCCCAAACCTTACCAAAGGCCATGCAATGGGGGTAAATTTAAGTGAAACTTTCCCCCAAATCTCTTAAGGGGGAAACAAATGTCTGAGGTCACTTCAAAAAATTCTGAAACACTCTTTGGTGTACAGTTTCTTGAAGAAAAAATGACCTGCTGGTCCTGGGCTGGATGGAGGAGTGGTGTTAGGAGGCAAAACTTCACTGTGATGAAACTGGTTGTCTGACAAATAGTCTTTCAAGTTGTGGGGATGGGGCAAAAACATTTTCCCTTCCCCCAAAGGGGCCGAAATCCCAATTTCTTTTCAGGAGGTATTTCTTCCCCACTGGGGGAAAAACCCCCGTGAGCCATTCCCCGAAAATTGCCGTCGTGACCCATGCCTTGTTTCCCCTTCCCCAAAAACACAAAAACGTGGTACAAACTAGCAATACCACGGTAGAAAATTTAAAAAAGGGGGGTGCCCAGGAAATAATGAAGATAAAAATTTCCCGGGGAAAAAAAATTTAAGGGGGCCCCCGTTGCAATAAACGAAACAGACAGGACAGGAACACACCCCCAAGGGGGGACAGTCACTAAAAACCAGAAAAAGGAAACCAGGCCTATGTGAATTTGCACTTGGTA
>WNWK01027401.1:0-26332 GCA_009830355.1 Cherax destructor
ATTATTATTATTATTTTGAGGTAAAAGTTTCACAAACTCTTACAAACGTATGTTAATGAACTAAAAGTGGACACGTATTAATCGCATTCATTTCGCCTGACCGAGTGATCACCCACTACCTGTTCAGTTTGTTTTTTTACCTTGTCTGAACTCCGTATCCTAGGTAGTAGGTTGGTAGACAGCAACCGCCCAGGAGGTACTACTGTCCTGCCAAGTGAGTGTAAAACTAAAGCCTGTAATTGTTTTACATGATGGTAGGATTGCTGGTGTCTTTTTTTCTGTCTCATAAACATGCAAGATTTCAGGTACATCTTGCTACTTCTACTTACACTTAGGTCACACTACACATTCATGTACGTACAGTGGTACCTCGACTTACGATATTTTTTCATTCCAGAATGCTGTTCAAGTGCCATTACCAAACGAATTTATCCCCATAAGGAATGATGTAAAATAGACTAGTACTTTTAGACCCCCAAAATTACACTTACAAAAGCATTTAAAAAAATAAACTTACATAAAAGGGTGAGTTTGGGGACCATCGTAAGTCGAGGTACCACTGTACAAGCATATATATACACACCTCTCTGGGTTTTCTTCTATTTTCTTACTAGTTCTTGTTCTTATTTCCTCTCTCCATGGGGATGTGGAACAGAATTCTTCCTCCGAAGCCATGTGTGTCGTAAGAGGCGACTAAAATGCCGGGAGCAAGGGGCTAGTAACCCCTTCTCCTCTATATATTACTACGTAAATGTAAAAGGAGAAACTTTCGTTTTTCCTTTTGGGCCACCCTGCCTCGGTGGGAGACGGCCGACGTGTTGAAAGAAAGAAGAGCAACAACTCCGTATCTCGTTCTCTCTCTCATTAACTAGTTGGCTCTCATTGACTATGGCATCTAAGCTTAGTTGTGATAAAAAGAGGAGTCGTAAGCCTCTTACTTTAAGTGCCAAGTTAAAAATGATTAAACTCAGTGAACTGATTTTTTTGGGTTATCCTAGGTTCTCTACGCATATTCTGCTATGTATGATAATCTATGTAACTGTATTTGTGTATACCTGAATAAACTTACTAACAAGGTATATGTTGATCGCTGAGATAGCCATCAAATACAGTTACATATAGCAGCATATGTGTAGAGAACCCAGGATAACCCAAGAGTGTCATCTAACACTCTTGCTAGGAGCTAATGCTGCTGGGGATTGCAAGTTAAAACCTATGATAATTTATCACTCAGAGAATCCTAGGGCCCCTAAAGAACTACGCAAAGGTAGCCTCCTGTTTATTATAAATCCAATTGAGCTTGGATGACTACTGATCTTTTCATAAATTGGTTCACAGACTATTTTAAGCCTACAGTTGAGGCTTACTGCAAGGAAAAGAACATTCCTTTTAATGTTTTACTTGTTTTAGACAATACCCTGCCACTCACTTCTCACACATCAATGTTAATACTTTAAGGTAAGTAATAAGTGTACTCTGTGTGTATCTTACTTTTATTGTGTTTTTAATGCCTAGTGCTATTGCTAACTTAATATAAGTTAGTGTAAGCTTGTTGTCTGGCATTTATATGCATTTAGAAGTGGAAAAAAATGGCGTTCTTCTTTTCGGTGATGTCTGCTTTAAGGCACTAGCCTGGAACCTAACCTGCCGTATAAGTGGGGCCCTATTGTACTACCGTCCTGCCAAGTGAGTGTAAAATGAAAGCCTGTAATTTTTACATGATGGTAGGATTGCTGGTGTCTTTTTTCTGTCTCATAAACATGCAAGATTTCAGGTACATCTTGCTACTTCTACTTACACTTAGGTCACACTACACATTCATGTACAAGCATATATATACACCCCCTCTGGGTTTTCTTCTATTTTCTTACTAGTTCTTATTCTTCTTCTTTCTTCTTTCAACACGTTGGCCGTTTCCCACCGAGGCAGGGTGGCCCAAAGGAAAACGAAAGTTTCTCCTTTTACATTTAGTAATATATTCAGGAGAAGGGATTACTAGCCCCTTGCTCCCGGCATTTTAGTCGCCTCTTACTACAAGCATGGCTTACGGAGGAAGAATTCTGTTCCACTTCCCGATGGAGATAAGAGGAAATAAGAACAAGAACTAGTAAGAAAATAGAAGAAAACCCAGAGAGGTGTGTATATATAGCTTGTACTGATGTGTAGTGTGACCTAAGTGTAGTAGAAGTAACAAGATGTACCTAATCTTACATGTTTATGAGACAGAAAAAGACACCAGCAATCCTACCATCATGTAAAACAATTACAGGCTTTGTTACACTCACTGACAGATGGTAGTACATCTCTGGGCGGTTGCTGTCTACCAATCTACTACCTACAAGTTCTTATTCTTATTTCCTCTTATCTCCATGGGAAAGTGGAACAGAATTCTTCCTCCGTAAGCCATGCGTGTCGTAAGAGGCGACTAAAATGCTGGGAGCAAGGGGCTAGTAGCCCCTTCTCCTGTATAATATATTACTAAATGTAAAAGAAGAAACTTTCGTTTTTCCTTTTGGACCACCCCGCTTCGGTGGGAAACGGCCGACATGTTGAAAGAAAGAAAGAAGTAGGTTGGTAGACAGCAACCGCCCAGGGATGTACTACCGTCCTGCCAAGTGAGTGTAAAACGGAAGCCTGTAATTGTAGGATTGCTGGTGTCTTTTTTCTGTCTCATAAACATGCAAGATTTCAGGTACATCTTGCTACTTCTACTTACACTTAGGTTAAACTACACATGCATGTACAAGCATATATGTATATACACACCCCTCTGGGTTTTCTTCTATTTTCTTACTAGCTCTTGTTTAATTCCTCTTATCTCCATGGGAAAGTGGAACAGAATTCTTCCTCCATAAGCCATGCATGTCATAAGAGGCAACTAACATGCCAGGAGCAAGGGGTTAGTAGCCCCTTTTCCTGTATACATTTCTAAAGTTAAAAAGAGAAACTTTCGTTTTTCATTTTGGGCCTCCCTGCTTCGGTGGGATGTGGCTAGTTTGCTGAAAGAAAGATGTTTAGCTAAACCTACAGTGGATTTAAAGGAGAACTTAACCCTTTGGGGGTCCAAGGGGTCTCTCAGAAACTCGTTCTTAGGGTCCACGAATTTAAAAAAAAAAATTATTTTTTCTTATGGAATGATAGAGAATCTTTTTCAGGTCATAACGCCACAAACATTATGAAATTTGATCGAAGACTAACGGAATTATGCTTTCGCGAAGTTAGCGGTAGCCATGACACTTACGCATCGGCGATTTCGCCCACTTTGAGCCCTATTTTCGGCACATTCCATTGTTTCAGTCTACTAACATTATAGCTATTTCGCTAGAACTCCATTTCTTCTATCGATTGAGTACAAGAAACCGCCTATTTACCAATCTCAACTACCAAAATAGTGGTCAGAAAATGGCAATTTGGCCAATTTCACACAAATTTCAAACGATGCCAATTTCAAAATAGGGTCCATAATAAACAAGGCAGACATTCCTGGCACTAAAATAACATCTTCTCTGTTCATTAGTCACGTCTCCAGGCCCCTCTTACATTACTTTTGTTTTCCATTTTGAATTTTTATTCTCACAAAAAATAGAAGATTTACTGTTATGTATACAACTGCATCACTGTAAAAATGGTATAAATAATATCAGCACACTTGTGCAAGAATATTAGACTCTCAGTTGATGTGTATTGGATGCATGGTGTGATTTGTTTACTCCTGAACATCGGCCAAAGTCGAACATTTTCGCTACTTTGCTTCAGTTTCAAGGTACTTGTCATCCAAACCAGTCAAAATTATCTATATTTCTGTAATATATCATCTATTCTATAAAATGAGACTAAGAAAACGAGAATACAAGCATAAATACCATACGAAAATAGACTGCAAAGTAGCTGTTTTAAACCAAAAACACGGTCAGAGTTTTTTTTCCTCATTATGTACTGTGTGGTGCAGGAATTTTTTTTATACTGCGCACACTGACCGCACAGACCCATTCTATCACATCTAGGCCTAACAGCCTGTTTCTGCTTGATTTGAGGGCGCTAGAATTTAGGCGTACTAGTACGTCAATAACCCCAGGGCGTAAGACGTACTAGTACGACCAAAACCCCGAAAGGGTTAAATTCTCAAAGTACAGTGGTACCTCGAGTTACGATATTTTTTCGTTCGAGAATGCTGTTCAAGTGCCATTACCAAACGAATTTATCCCCATAAGGAATAATGTAAAATAGACTAGTCCTTTTACACCCCCAAAATTACACTTACAAAAGCATTTAAAAAATAAACTTGCATAAAGGGTGTGTTTGGGGACCATCGTAAGTCGGGTACCACTGTACTTGTGTGATGTGATAAATGGTTTTGAAAACCGACAAGTTGAAGAATTGAGATACTTATGCAACATATGGGAATTTTTATTGAAGAAATGTTTTGCAACACAGTGGCTTCATCAGTCCAATACAAAGCAGGAAGGTATAAGGAGAGGAGGAGTTTGAGGTAATCAGTCCCTCAGCCTGGAATCGATGTGTTCAGTCCATCACTCTTGTAGGAAGTACAGCATAGGGCCAGAGAAGTGGCTTATATACTGTTGTCAGATGAGTCGAAGCAGGAGGAGGCGGGATCACAGTGGGACCATCCACTAGTGTAAGTAGGTCTTCGTCCAAAGGTTGGACAAGAGTTGAAGAATTCTTTGTATCAAGATTCCATGATGTTGCAGTGTCCCACTGTGATCCTGCCTCCTTCTGCTTCAACTCACCTGACAAGCAGTAGTATATAAGCCACTTCTCTGGCCCTATGCTGTACTTCCTACAAGAGTGATGGACTGAACACATCTATTCCAGGCTGAGGGATTGATTACCTCAAACTCCTTCTCTCCTTATACCTTCCTGCTTTGTATTGGACTGATGAAGCCACTGTGTGGTGAAACATTTCTTCAATAAAGATTCCCATATGTTGCATAAGTGTCTCAATACTGGTGAGATATTTTTATGGTTCAGGTTCCTTTCAACTGTACTTTTTGCTAAATGGTTGTCATACCTATTCCCACAGTGTCTAGAGTCCCCTCAGTGCTTCTCCACAAATCTATCTCTTCTAGTCAGTTGTGGATCACAATTGTTTGCTAGTTTCTCCTCACTGACATCTCACTCACAACTCGCTACCTAAACTGCAATTGCAGTTTTTTAACACATGGTCGTCTCCAACCCAGGTAGGGTGACCCTAAAACAATGAAACACATTCACCATCATTCATTCAATAGCTGTCTTGTGAGAAGTATGCTAACGTCACTTTCAGATGACTCTCTGAACCTCAGCCTCAACATTATTATTATTATCATTTTTTTCAATGAACTGGTTATATGGTTAATTTTAGGAGATGAGATGATTTTTTAAGGGCTGGCTAAGGCTGAGAAGTGAACTCAGTTATTTAAAGTCAGATTTCTTTCAATTTTGGTGTACGTTAAGAAACATCTTTCGATCATACATTGCCCAAGTTTCAATAAGATAGTCCAACAAATAAATGAGATCCAATTCCCTAGATCAAGAGCAAGAGCCCTCACCAGCGTCAAGGAACCTCCCTTGAGGTCCGCTTGCATCTGGAAATTTCGCTTGCCTATCAAAGCAAAAATCGACCATTGACTGCTCGTGTCTGAAAAACTCGCACATGGATGCGCAAGCAGGACTTTTGCAGTTTCTAACAGTGAATTCTGGATCTTAGGGCCCTTTATGTGCACTGCATTTTTTCATAGGGTGAAATGGACACGAGGGGTGCTGAAGAGTATTTTGTACCTTGTGTTATACCTGTGTTCTGCTGTAGCTATCAGAAGTTTGAGTGGAGGGTTTATATTGGAGTTCAATGTTCTGTATATATAGTAAGCACAATAATATGAGTGTATATTTTGTAAATTAAGTAAGTTCAAGCTCTTGAAAGCGGTGGTGTGTGTCTGGTGCAGGAGTAGAATTGTCATATGCTTGCATCCCTGGCAGACTAACAAAGGCTTTTAACATATTTGAGGCATTATCTGTAACACTGAGAACATCTTGCCTGCAAATTAAAAGTAGAAATGACATCCTGTTGTGACTAATGAATGTTCTCAGCTGAGTGGTGTTCCTTGGAAACAGGTACATTTAAGCATGCCTGTCAGTAGCTGGAAGTTGGATAATGTAGTGGCATGTAACTCCTATCTTAGTTTGCACTTCACAACTTGACTAGATGTCAGCTGTCAAACTGATAGAGTTGGCTTTGCTGAGCTTATATTTTTTAATGAGCTGTGAAGTGCTGATGACACATTAGGAAAGAGGGTGGCATTTAATTATTTGCACTGTACTAATGAAGTCATGAAAATGTTGATACTCGACCCACTGGTTGACAGTTGTTATCAGTGAAAGCAACAAACTTGCTGGATGCTTCCTACTGATGGGGATCATTGTGTGCCCATTGTTTGCTGAAAACCTTGACAAACCTTTCCAGTAAGAGTTACTGCTACTCGGTTGGTTGTTTGAGTTGTTCAAGAATTACAGAATGATGCCTTTGCAGATGCAAACATTATAGGCAATGTGAATAAAAACTAAACCACACCATTTCTATGATCATCTTGGTTTTGTTTTGCTATTCATTTGTTGAATATCAGACAATCAAGTTTATGATAGATTCAGTACAAGGTCACCCTTAATGACGGTTACCTATCTAAATTTGTTTTTCAACAAGCCGGGCGTATCCCACCGAGGCAGGGTGACCTAAAAAGAAAAACAAAAGTTTCTCTCTCTAAATTTTGTAATGTATACAGGAGAAGGGGTTACCAGCCCCTTGCTTCCAGCATTTCAGTCGCCTCTTATGACACGCATGGCTTACAGAGGAAGAATTCTGTTTCACTTCCCCATGGAGAACTATCTAGATATTATATATACAGTGGACCCCGAGTTTCGTAAAACTTCACTCCTGAAGTCTGCTCATGCCATTACCAACGAATTTACTCCCTTAAGGAAAATTTTCACGTAGGTTAGTCTATTTCAGACCCCAAAAATACACTTCCACAAGAACTTACAAAATTATACTTACATAATTGCACGATTTCCGGGGTATTCGTTAACCGAGGGTCCACTGTAATAGATTACCAAATTAAAATTAGATCAAATTAAAATTGACCAGATTTTGGATAAGCAAATACAGTGGAACCTCGGTTGTTGACTGTATTACTTGTCAAACAAATCAGTTTTTGAACGAGGAATTCAAGAAAAAATTTCCTGGTTTTCGTACGTTCTCTTAGTTGTCAACCGACAATACGAACAGCTCGGGCACATGCTCATGGAATGTGACTGGACAGTGAGTCGACAGCGTGGGTCTGACTCGATATAGCCACTAACTCGCGTGCTGTAAATGTCTCTTGAGCTTTTGTTGTGCATCTTGTGAACTTTTTTGTTATTTTGCAGTTTTGGTGCAATTTTTTTTATTGTGAGATAAGCCATTGGCATTGCACTTGTCAAGGAAATGTGTGCTAAATGGTGTGAAGTGCAGGACTTTGCTGTCTTTGGTGGTCTCTGTGGTTGTGGTGGTGGATTAGTTGGTGATGGTGGTTGTAGTGGTGGATTAGTTGGTGGTGGTAGTGATGGTGGTGGTGGATGGTGGTATGGTGGTGGTGGATGGTGTTATGGTGGTGGTGGTGGTTTAGACAAGTGTTAAAGTGGAGCCTGAAACAAACCTCGCTGGACAGGTTTTTAGTGAGACAAAGAACCAGTGAGCCAGAACAAGGTTTTAGTGGTAAAAAGAGACAAAAAAGAGAAACAACACCAGAAGGACAGTTGCCTGACATATTAATAGAAGGGGACTCTCTTCCAAGCAGTAACATACCCCCCCTCCTCTCCTCCACCTCCTGCTTCCAGTATGTCATTAGCTCTCCTCTGACAAGTAAGAGGCAGTTAAATTTTCATTTACTGTACAGTATTTCAGTTAAAGTTTCTTTTAGTATTCATTTTTAAAGTTTTATGTAACAGTACATTTTTAATAAATTATTATATTGTCATTTGGGGTCTGGAATGGATTAATTCTATTTACATTATTCTTTATAGAAAAAAATTGCTTTGGTTGTCTTCCATTTTGATTGTCGAATTGACATTTGGAAAGAATAAAATTTCACAACCGAGGTTCCACTACAAATTTTTCTATATTTGTATTTACAAGTATATCTGTGTATTTGGCCCTATCCCTTTCCACACCTAATTTTCGCAATCCAAGGTCCCTGCATAATATTCACACCACACAGTGCCCTAAGACATGGCAGGAGGCCTTTTTCCTCCTTGCTGCTACATTGAAAATCAATGCTTCACACCCATATAACATTTCTGGTATGGTACCACTGTACTGTGGTACATTCCACATTTTGCCTTCATGGATAAAGCTTGTGGTCTCCACAGATGCCTAACCGTACCACTCACTCTTTTCCTCTTATGTTTTTTTTTTTTTTCAACAAGTCGGCCGTCTCCCACCGAGGCAGGGTGACCCAAAAAGAAAGAAAATCCCCAAAAAGAAAATACTTTCATCATCATTCAACACTTTCACCACACTCATACATAATCACTGTCTTTGCAGAGGCGCTCAGATACGACAGCTGAGAATAGTCTCTCCCAGCTGTCACTATCCCAGACCCCTCCTTTAAAGTGCAGGCATTGTACTTCCCATTTCCAGGACTCAAGTCCAACTAAATCAATTAACTGGTTTCCTGAATCCCTTCACAAAATGTTACCCTGCTCACACTCCAACAGATCATCAGGTCCCAAAACCATTCGTCTCCATTCACTCCTATCTAACACGCTCATACATGCTTGCTGGAAGTCCAAGCCCTCGCCCACAAAACCTCCTTTACCCCTCCTCCAACCTTTCTAGGACGACCCCTACCCCACCTTCCTTCCCCTACAGATTTATACGCTCTCCAAGTCATTCTACTTTGATCCATTCTCTCTAAATGACCATACCACCTCAACAACCCCTCTTCAGCCCTCTGACAAATACTTATGTATTATGTATACTTATGTATTATGTATTATGATTAATTCAATATTTACAAAAGTTCAAATGTTGTAATTTTAAAATCTCTAAAAGTGCTGAATTATCTGTAATGTCTTCTATGTGAAGCAAATATCAAAATGTGCTTTGTGTTGTTTTCCCTCACAGGTTTTGTTTAGTGCTGATCTAAAGAAGTTTGAGAGGTTCAAGACTGAGAAGAAGACTACAAAAAATGTCTGCAGTTGAAATTATTTTCACAC
Organism: Cherax destructor; assembly: GCA_009830355.1. Lineage (NCBI taxonomy): Eukaryota > Metazoa > Arthropoda > Malacostraca > Decapoda > Parastacidae > Cherax > Cherax destructor. Next base: position 9,250 of record WNWK01027401.1, read on the forward strand.
ATTTGTATTTTCATTATGCCTAGCTGTTGTAGACAGCATTCTTTTTTCATGAAAGTACCTGAACATATGTATTATCTCATGGCATTGAAATAAATATTTTTTTGACAATTCTCTATTTATGTATATCCCTGTAACTACATCTTAAAAATTTAGATTGGGACAAAATTAATTTTGTTGCTAGGATTGTATTTTTTTATATATGAAACACTACTGTACTTAGTGTAACACAGGAACCAGTTGGAAACATTGTATTGCTATTCTGTAGTATAATGCATGCTCAAACATCTTTCCTTTAAGGAGGTGCCTCGATACTGGTAAAGGACTCTGCATCCAAGGAGTTAGAACTAACCACCCATTCCCTGGATCGAACTTGATTGCCTTCCATTCCCAGGCACTGTATGGCCCCTACAGGTATTGTGCTTCATGATTATAATGACAATATGCCAGTAAGACTTGTATATACCTACAGTCAAGCCATAGTGCAATAAGGAGAGTTTTCTATACAAAAAAATAAATCTGGGGTAACATAATGTAACAACTAGTCATACCTTGTCTAATCATGTCAAGGACTTGTTGTCACACCATGCAAGTAACACTGAGTGTGGCCCATGGCCAGGTTCTGGGAGTAGAGAAGCTCTCAGAACTCAACAAAGGTATATCAAAGGTATCTAGGACACCTATCACCATTCTACAAAAATTATCAGGTCACTCTGATAGTTCAACACCTTTTCCTGATGATAGTGCCTTTACTCTGTGGAGGGATTACAGCCTTTGCTGTCTTTGCCTTACTGGGTAAGCTTTGGCTCCCTCAGCATAGCCTGGCATTTAGTGGCCTAACTGAATGCTGTCCTGTGTGTTTACCATACACTGTGACCTGTAAATTCCTTGTTTCCTTCTTCCTGGAAGTTGAGCAGACCGGTAGTCTATAGTGTGCAGGTAAGCAGCACTCTTCTTTGTCAGGAGAATAGAGGTCAAACAGGTTTGGCACTGACCCCACTGAGTCAACCAGTTGGTCTAGCAATTTCTTCCGTCTGGTAGAGCGATGTGTTCAGCTAGGGCCAAGCGATTATCTGTAAGTGGGCACCACTTTGGTTCAGTGGCTCCAGTTTAGTTCACTGGTAATACTTTCTTATACCTCTCTCTTAACCCAGGGGTCATTTGTTTTAATCTGTGGTTAAGCTTTCCTTGTAGGGCTCTATGGTGGATGGGGAAATAGAGAGACAAAGATGATTACTAACATTTTATGAATGGTCTGCATGATCTATTGACAACCCCTGTGCGCCCCTGGACTCTCCTCGGAGCCTGGTACTGTTTTGAAGCACTCCTTGTTGCTGACCCTGGTGATGGCGTCCATCCTGACCTGACCCCTTTCATATCTCTGACCTTCACAGTACTTTGGCCATGATCCTGGCTTTCACAGCACAGCATCACTTTCAGGTTGTTGACTCATCACAAGAGAGTGGGGTTTGGAGTCATCGTCCAAATGAAGTCAGTACATGATAGGTAATTCTGACTCTAGAAATTTCTCCCCCCCCCTCCCCACTTGCATCATAAGAAACAAGCTACCTGGAAACCTCTTCCCCTCACAGGTGTATTTCAAAGACAGTCTTGTATAAAATTATTTTCCCTTCAACCAACAACACTTGATGATTACCTTACTGACCATGGCATCAGCAAAGCTGTCATGAGGCATGTTGGCCAAAATGTGACCTTTCATGTCCTCAGGGTGGGATACACATTGTCACTGTAAAGGATATTGAACAACAGTGGCGGCTCATAGCTAAAATTAGTGGAGGTACTGCTTCAGAAATTTTTTAGCCATTATTTAAATTTTTTGTAAAATAAAAGAACCGATAAAAACTATGAATTAAATAAAATAGCTGGAAGCATGATAATCATCTAGTTCTACACTTCATCACATTCAAGAATATGCATGTGTTTAAACAACACATGTTGCTGAGTCAAAAAGAAACACTACCTTACACTTGCACAAAAGGGTCGGCACTGCATCAGCGACAGTGCTCTCTCTACCTAGTGTGCAGCATCTTATCTCGGACATGTGCGCATGAGCACAACAGCCAAACACCGAGTCGCTGGAACTGTGAAGCTCACAGTTCCATACAAGGATTTTTGTAATTTTTTCATGTACTAGGGGATGGCTACTGACATTAAGCTTAAGGATTATATAATATACAAGTATTAAGAAAGAATAAAAGAAAAAAAAGACTCATTATATTGAATGTTATCGATAATATCCAGTGAAAATAGGGGGTGCTGCAGTTCCGCAGTGCCTATACACAAGTTGCCACTGTTGAACAAGCTAACAGTCTTTCTCATATTGGCTCTACTGACAACATACATCATAATACATAGGCATTCCTTTCTTAGTTCTAGCTACAGTTCTGTTCTCATCCTACAAGACTTCATGTAGCCCAGACATTCATGAGCAATTTGAGCTCCAGAATTTCATTATAATCAAAGTGGAGATTTATATCCACCTTGCTCAATGTTGGAGACATTACCCAAGCAACATTGCCAAGCTGACCAACTGCTGAGAACCTTCAGCCTCATTTTACATTGGACATTGCTTACTAGTGCAGGAATTAATTTGAACACCTCAACAATCCATGGAGGCAAAGAAGGGAATGCATGAGAGTATAGTGGTACCAACACTTGTATGGGTGTAAAGCATGGGTTGTAAATGCTGCAGCGAGGAGAAGGCTGGAGGCAGTGGAGATGTCATATCTAAGGGCAATGTGTGGTGTAAATATTAGGCAGAGAATTCGTAGTGTGGAAATTAGGAGGAGGTGTGGAGTTACTAAAAGTATTAGTCAGAGGGCTGAAGAGGGGTTGTTGAGGTGGTTTGGTCATTTAGAGAGAATAGAACAAAATAGAATGACTTGGAGAGTGTATAAATCTGTAGGGGAAGGACGGTGGGGTAGGGGTTGTCCTCAAAAAGGTTGGAGGAAAGGGGTAAAGGAAGTTTTGTGGGTGAGGGGCTTGGACTTCCAGCAAGTGAATGGAGATGAATGGTTTTTGGGATCTGATGAGCTGTTGGAGTGTGAGCAGGGTAATATTTTGTGAAGGGATTCAGGTGAAACCGGTTAGCTGGACTTGAGTCCTGGAAGTGGGGAAGTACAATGCCTGCACTTTAAAGGAGGGTTTTGGGATATTGGCAGTTTGGAGGAACATCTAGACTGTCGTATCTGAGCGCCTCTGGAAAGACAGTGATTATGTATGAGTGATGGTAAAAGTGCTGAATGATGAAAGCTTTTTCTTTCTTTTTGGGTCACCCTGCCTCGGTGAGAAACAGACGACATTTTTAAAAAACAACAACAATGCAAACATTGTTAGTTCTTCGGCAGACTGTGCAGTCTGTGGTGCCACTGGCCATAATTCATGTTGCAACCAACTATCCTACTTGCCTTAACTGCAGAGAAGCTTGCACTGTATATTCCCACCATTGCTAAGTTTTCTTATGAGAGTGCAAAATTCCTTGTCTCAGAAAAGAAAAGCCCTCCTTACTGAATGTCCCACCTTTGACTTTTTAACTGCAACAAGCCTATTGCATCAACTTTGATTTCAGTTTTGCACTAATCCTCACCCCTACTAGCCCCTAACTTTGTGCACCCCTGTCTCTTGATCATTTTAAACCTTTGCAAATTTCTACTTTCACACATCTTCCCAGCAGCACTGTGGGTTTAGCACTTAATTTGATTATAATAATAAAAATAGTTCAACACCTTTCTGTTGATTGCCTTTTCCTCAGAGAGAATTGCAACTTAATTTCAGGTGCCTTCAGTATCATGACATAATCTGCCCACTCTCCTCTTTGACAGTCCCACCTTCATACAGATTATCTGATGTCTTGACTAAATAGTAACTGAGTTGTAAGTCATACAGAAATCCCAAGGTGAAGAGAACAATCCTTACAGTATTGACCCTTGTGGCTCATGAAATTGTAATGACACGATTACAAGCAAACCATACCATGGGTGGGGATAGAACCCAGGGTCAGAGTAATAAAACTCCAGACCGACGCGTATTGTAGCCAGCTGGCCCAGTGGCTAACGCGTCGGTCTGGAGTTTTATGACTCTCTGACCATGGGTTCTATCCCCACCCTTGGTATGGTTTGTTTGACCCTTGTGGGTTTAGCGCTTGGTTTTGAGTATAATAATAATTTACAGTACAGTGGTACCTTGACTTACGAGTGCCCCAACTTACGAGTTTTCCAAGTTACGAGCCATTGCTAAGTCAATTTTTTGCTTTGAGTTTTGAGCCAAAATCAGAGTTATGAGCGAGCTTCAGATACGCTGCTACTCGCAGGAGATACCGAGGAAATATCAAAAACCTCGATAATAGCCAATGTGTAACATCCTTTCAATTTTAATACCACTGGTAGTGTCATCCTGCCAGAATGTTCTATAACTTATGCCCTAAGTAAAGAGAAGCAATTCTGGAACATGTGTAATACATGTTTAGCAGGCTGGCTGATTTGCTTTGGCTGTCTCTATCTCCTTCTGTCTGTCTGTATCTATCTGTGTGTCTGTCTATCTCTGTCTCTGTCTATTTCTGTCTCTGTCTATCTCTGTCTCTGTCTATCTCTGTCTTTGTCTATCTCTGTCTCTGTCTATCTCTGTCTCTGTCTATCTCTGTCTCTGTCTATCTCTGTCTCTGTCTATCTCTGTCTCTATCTCTGTCTCTGTCTATCTCTGCCTCTGTCTATCTCTGTCTCTGTCTATCTCTGTCTCTGTCTATCTCTGTCTCTGTCTCTGTCTCTGTCTATCTCTGTCTCTGTCTATCTCTGTCTCTGTCTATCTCTGTCTATCTCTGTCTCTGTCTATCTCTGTCTCTGTCTATCTCTGTCTCTGTCTATCTCAATCTCTGTCTATCTCTGTCTCTGCCTATCTCTGTCTCTATCTCACAGGTACACATAAATACAGTTATACATAGTGTAAATTACCTAGGATAACCCAAAAAAAATCCAGACAAAGTGCTATACTGTGCTATGATTGTAGATATAAGGCATAATAAGCATGACTGGCAAGTAATACACATTTTCACTTGTTCAGGAATCAAACGTGACGACTGCATCGTGTGTAATACATGTTGGTTCATGAGCGGCTCTCTCTCTCTGAGACAGAGACAAGTAGAGAGACAGAAAGACAGAAACACAGGCAGACAGAAAGACAGATAAGCAGAGACAGAGATAAACATAGAGCTAGACAGGCATATAGACAGAAACAAACAGATAGACAGACATGTTTATGTGTAACAGTGAAAAATAAACCCAAGGCAGTGCACGATCATCAAATGTCACTCCACTGCTGCACTGTCAGCAGTGGAGTGACACTCATCTTGCACCGTGCTTCAAGGAGTTTCATACACAGTATACTCCAGCATTTCTAAAACATTGCTGGGACCTGGCAAAAAAGGCAAAAATCATTTCTTATTTATAAATACATTTTTATTATTTAAAAACCTATAACAAAAAAAAATGGTGTAGTTTTTTTGGGGGGGCTGGAACAGATTAATGGCATTTCAATTAATTTCAGTGAGGAAAATTGATTTAATATACGAGCAAATTGAGTTACGAGCTCAGTCACGGAACGAATTAAACTCTTAAGTCAAGGTACCACTGTATTGTACTTTAGAAACTAAAATAGATACATGTATTTCATTGCATTCTGAAGCTGGACAGAAAGCTTATGAAATCCCTGTATGTAGACCTTTGTTTATTCTGTTATGGTAACCAAAGGCAATGTGTAACCTAATATGCAGCACACCTAATATACCTTGGAATATCCTGCACATATTAAATATATTACATCACAGAGGTTTCACTATCCATTATCTCTAAAAGACACAAAACTGCCCACCTACCTATGTATTAAGTTTTTACAGTAAATATGGATAATTTTTCTTTAAGCAATTGGAGAGATTTATGAAACAAATGCTAAGTAAAAATAACATTCAGTAAAAGTATGACAAATACTCTAAGTGATAAGATCACCTCTCTGAGGGCAAATTTTGTTTTAAATATAACGTCATCAGTTTGTTGCTACCCTACTCCATATGATAGGTACAGTACATAATGGAAATGAGCTACCTATGTTTCTTTGTCATGCTCCATCACACAGGATGAATTTTGAATAACAGGTATCCCTCAGGATGCTGGTGATGGACTATTAATTCAATGAATTAAACCTATTCTCTCCTTGGATCAATCCTGATTACCTTCTATTCCCCCCATGCACTGTATAACCCTCTATTGATTTTACACTCCTACCATTAATGTAATAGTAATAATGTATATCAAGTAACGAAATATGTCAGCCAAAGCTGGGAGAAGTAGAGTAATGAGGATATTCTAAAGCATTCCATTATGGAGTTACTGCACTATTTCTTGGAAATGGATATCTCTCGAGGTAGCCTATTCAAGACACGGAAAATGGACTTGATAAAGTTTTTTTTTATTAACACATAGGCCGTTTCCCACCAAGGGAGGGTGGCCCGAAGATATCATCATCATCATAGAATGAGACAGAAAAAATAAAATATAATTAGTGTACATACCTGTAAAACATATACAGTAGACTCATAATTCATGCAACCATGAATTGTATTTTCAATGACTCATTATTTGAATTTTGTATAAAATGCCCCCCCCCCCAATGAAAAGCAGGGGTGCCACTAGCACGTTGAGAGACAACACAATAAGTGTCAGGGGCCCAAGTCTGTTCAACTGCCTCCCAGCATACATCAGGGGGATTACCAACAAACCCCTGGCTGTCTTCAAGCAGGCACTGGACAGGCACCTAAAGTCGGTACCTGACCAACCAGGCTGTGGTTCATACGTTGGACTGCATGCGGCCAGCAGTAACAGCCTGGTTGATCAGGCTCTGATCCAACATGAGGCCTGGTCACAGACCGGGCCGCAGGGGCGTTGACCCCTGGAACTCTCTTCAGGTATACTCCAGGTAAGTCACAGGCGATGTACCACTTTGATGTGGGGTGGGATATCTCCCCTCCATGGCTACAAACCTGAGCAAGTGTTCAAGGCTGACAAGACAGGCATAATTTGGAAAAAAAGTTACCATCTTTAACTTAAACCTACAAGTAAGAGAAAATGGCACCTGTTATTTCAAGCAGTGGCCCAGGTGGCCTGGTGGCTAAAGCTCTCGCTTCACACACGGAGGGCCCGGGTTCGATTCCCGGCGGGGTGGAAACATTTCGACGTGTTTCCTTACAACTGTTGTCATGTTCACCTAGCAGCAAATAGGTACCTGGGTGTTAGTCGACTGGTGTGGGTTGCATCCTGGGGGAACAAGATTGAGGACCCCAATGGAAATAAGGCAGACAGTTCTCGATGACACACTGACTTTCTTGGGTTATCCTGGGTGGCTAACCCTCCGGGGTTAAAAATCCAAAGAAATCTTATCTTATCTTAAAAGATTGGATATCAGATTGGAGGGCAAGAGTATGGAGGAGATGAATATTTTTTTTATATTTATTTTTATTAACACATCGGCCGATTCCCACCAAGGCAGGGTGGCCCGAAAAAGAAAAACTTTCATCATCATTCACTCCATCACTGTCTTGCCAGAGGGGTGCTTTACACTACAGTTATAAAACTGCAACATTAACACCCCTCCTTCAGAGTGCAGACACTGTACTTCCCATCTCCAGGACTCAAGTCCGGCCTGCCAGTTTCCCTGAATCCCTTCATAAATGTTACTTTGCTCACACTCCAACACCACATCAAGTATTAAAACCATTTGTCTCCATTCACTCCTATCAAATACGCACACGCATGCTTGCTGGAAATCCAAGCCCTCGCACACAAAACCTCTTTTACCCCCCCTCCAACCTTTCCTAGGCCGACCCCTACCCTGCCTTCCTCCACTACAGATTTATACACTCTGAGGTCATTCTGTTTCGTTCCATTCTCTCTACATGTCCGAACCACCTCAACAACCCCTCCTCAGCCCTCTGGATAATAGTTTTGGTAATCCCGCACCTCCTCCTAATTTCCAAACTCCGAATTCTCTGCATTATATTCACACCACACATTGACCTTAGACATGACATCTCCACTGCCTCAGCCTTCTCCTCGTTGTGACATTCATCACCCATGCTTCACACCCATGTAAGAGTGTTGATATAACTATACTCATACATTCCCTCTTAACTTCCATGGACAAAGTTCTTTGTCTCCACAGACTCGGGTGCACCACTCACCCTTTTCCCCTCATCAATCTATGATTCACCTCATCCTTCATAGACCCATCTGCTGACATGTCCACTCCCAAATATCTGAATACATTCACCTCCTCCATACTCTCTCTATCCAATCTTTCGTCACCTAATCTTTTTGTTATCCTCATCACCTTACTCTTTCCTATATTCACTTTCAATTTTCTTTTTTTACATACCTTACCAAATTCATCCACCAACCTCTGCAACTTCTCTTCAGAATCTCCCAAAAGCACAGTGTCATCAGCAAAGCAACTGTGACAACTCCCACTTTGTAATTAATTTTTGTCTTTAAACCCCACACCTCTTGCCAAGGCCCTGCATTCACTTCTTTACAACCCCATCTATAAATATATTGAACAACCACGGTGACATCACACATCCCTGTCTAAGGCCTACTTTTACCGAGTAATAATCTCCCTCTCCCTACACACTCTAACCTGAGCCTCACTATCCTCATAAAAGCTCTTCACTGCTTTCAGTAACCTACCTCCTATTCCATACACCTGCAACATCTGCCACATTGCCCCTATCCACCCTATCATACGCCTTTTCCAAATCCATAAATGCCACAAAACCCTTTACCCTTATCCAAATACTGTTCACCTATATGTTTTACTGCAAACACTTGGTCTACACACCCCTACCTTCCTAAAGCCACCTTGTTCATCTGCTATTCTGCTCTCCGTCTTACTCTTAATTCTTTCAATAATAACTCTACCATACACTTTACCTGGTATACTCAACAGACTTATTCCCTATAATTTTGCACTCTTTTTGTCCCCGTGCCTTTATACAAAGGAACAATACATGCTCTCTGCCAGTCCCTAGGTACCTTACCCTCTTCCATACATGTATTAAATAATAGCACCAACCACTCCAAAACTATATCTCCGCCTGCTTTTAACATTTCTACCTTTATCCCATCAGTCCCAGCTGCCTTACCCCTTTCATTCTACCCACTGCCTCACGAACTTCCCCACACTCACAACTGGCTCTTCCGCACTCCTCTAAGATGTTATTCCCCCTTTGCCCTATACACGAAATCACAGCTTCCCTGTCTTCATCAACATTTAACAACTCCTCAAAATATTCCCTCCATCTTCCCGATACCTCTAACTCTCCATTTAATAACTCTCCTCCCCTATTTTTAACTATCAAATCCATTTGTTCCCTAGGCTTCTCAACTTATTAATCTCACTCCAAAACTTTTCTTATTTTCAACAAAATTTGTTGATAACATCTCACCCATTCTCTCATTTGCTCTCTTTTTACATTGCTTGATCACTCTCTTAACCTCTCTTTTTCTTCATATACTCTTCCTCCTTGCATCACTTCTACTTTGTAAAACCTCTCATATGCTAACTTTTTCTCCCTTACTACTCTCTTTACATCATCATTCCACCAATCGCTCTTCTTCCCTCCCGCACCCACTTTCCTGTAACCACAAACTTCTGCTGAACACTCTAACACTACATTCTTTAACCTACTCCATCATCTTCGACCCCATTGCCTACACTCACTAGCCCATCTTTCCTCCAATAGTTGTTTATATATTACCCTAACTGCCTCCTCTTTTAGTTTATAAACCTCTCTTACTTACTGCTTCTATTTTCCTTGTATCCCATCTACCTTTTACTCCCACTTTAGCTACAACTAAAAGTGATCTGATATATCTGTGGCCCTCTATAAACATGTACATCCTGAAGTCTACTCAACAGTCTTTTATCTACCAATACATAGTCCAACAAACTACTGTCAATTCTCCCTACATCATATCTTGTATACTTATTTATCCTCTTTTCTTAAAATATGTATTACCTATAACTAAACCCTTTCTATACAAAGTTCAATCAAAGGGCTCCCATTTTCATTTACACCTGGCACCCCAAACTTACCTACCACACCCTCTCTACATGTTTCTCCTACTTTAGCATTTAGGTCCCCTACTACACTTACCCCTCACTTGGTTCAAAGGTTCCTATACATTCGCTTAACATCTCTCAAAATCTCTCTCTCTCCTCTACACTCCCCTTCTCCAGGTGCAAACACACTTATTATAACCCACTTTTCGATCCGACCCTTATTTTAATCCACATAATCCTTGAATTTACACATTTATATTCCCTCTTCTCCTTCCATAACTGGTCCTTCAACATTATTGCTACCCCTTCCTTAGCTCTAACTCTCTAGATACTCCTGACTTAATCCCATTTATTTCTCCCCACTGAAACTCGCCTACCCCTTCAGCTTTGTTTCGCTTAGGGCCAGGACATCCAACTTCTTTTCATTCATAACATCAGCAATCATCTCTTTTTTATCATCCGACTCATCCATGCACATTCAAACATCCCAGTTTTATAAAGCTTTTCTTATTCTTTTTTTAGTAATGTGTACAGGAGAAGGGTTACTAGCCCATTGCTCCCGGCATTTTAGTCGCCTTATACGACACACATGGCTTACGGAGGAAGAATTCTTTTCCACTTCCCCATGGACAATAGAGGAAATAAAGAAGAACAAGAGCTATTAAGAAAAAGAAGAAAAACATAGATGTGTGTATGTATATATATGCATGTGCATGCCTGTGTAGTGTAACCTACTTGTAAGTAGAAGTAGCTAGATATACCTGTTATCCAGCGTGTTTATGAGACAGAAAAAGACACCAGCAATCCTACCATCATGTAAAACAGTTTCAGGTTTCTGTTTCACAGTCACCTGGCAGGACGGTAGTACCTCCCTGGGTGGTTGCTGTCTACCAACCTACTACCAAATATCTGAATGTATTCAGATATTTGGGAGTGGACGTGTCAGCAGATGGGTCTATGAAAGATGAGGTGAATCATAGAATTGATGAACAATATCCCATCTTTCTCATAACCAACTTATGTAAATTGCTCCAGGACACAACTAAGATCACCTTCCGACTACATGATGAGTCATCTGTTAATAACTTTATTTCAGCATTAAGTGACATTGACTGGCAAAACGAGCTAGCAGACAACTTCGATGTTGATGAACGTGTTAATATTTTTTTACAAAAAAAAAAACTTCTATTAACATGCATTGCCCAATAAAAACTAAGCAGATCACAGCAAAGAGACTAAACAGCCCCTGGCTTACAAACACCATCCTTAAATCTATTGATAAAAAACATCTACATATATGAAAAACAGTACAGAATGGGTCAATAACAAAGGATCTTGCAAAACGTTATCGTCAATACTAACCAATCTAATAAGGAGGTCAAAAACTAAAAAAACTTGTCAAAAAACAGAATGATTAACTTAACTAAACCAGAAGACCCTCTCCTTCAGCCAACTGATACTGCCAACAAACTTAATGTATTTTCTCAACCATAGGAACACAGCTACAAGTAAAATCCCAAATTCAAACATTCAACCAAAAGACTACCTCATAACTACCCAAATACTTATTTTTAGCTCCATCAAACTTACTGAAATCTCGCTTATTATCAAAACACTAAAGAACAAGGCAGGAAACCTAAATAACTTACCACCACTCATATAAAAACACTTCTCATGTGTTGTCACCAATTATTGCAACTCTTTTCAAATCCATTGAATCTTCCACATTCCCATCCATACTTAAGACAGCAAGGGTCACCCCGATCCCCAAAGGAGGTGATCCAACTGAACTGAACAACTATAGGCCTATATCAAACTTGTCCCTTCTATCTAAAATCTTCAAAAATTAATTCACAAACAAGTCTACTCCTACCTCGTATCCCACAACATACTCAACCCCTGTCAATTTGGGTTCAGACTGAAAAAAGTACTACTAATGATGCTATTATACATATGCTTGAACTAATATATTCTGCACTTGGAAAAATATGAATTCTTCCCTGGGACTTTTCATAGACTTAGGAAAAGCTTTTGATACAGTTGACCATGACCTTTGCACCTAAAACTCGCACATTATGGGGTCATTGGACACTGACACTAAAATCTTATCTTAGTTATAGAACCCAGTGTGTATATACAAATGGAGCCAACTCCACTACACAACCTATTCTTATTGAGTCCCACAGGGAAGTGTCCTTGGTCCACTTCTCTTCTCATTTACATCAGTGACCTACCAAATGCATCTAATCTCCTTAAACCCATTTTATTTGAAGATGACACTATATGTCTTCTCTCACCCAAACCAAACCATACTAACAGACACTGTAAATGACGAACTACTAAAAATATCTACTTGATGACTACCAACAAACTTACTCTCAATATAGACAAAACCTACTCATGCTATTTGGAAACAGAGCTTCAAATGTACAGCTAAATGGTTCACCCATTTCTATACAGACAGAGGGCAAATTTTAGGTCTCCACCTTGACTGCAGTCTCAAATTCAGACACACATACAGCAAATTTCCAAGAGAGTCTCCATAACAGTAGGCATTCTTTCAAAGATACGGTACTATGTACCCTAATCAGCTCTTCTAGCTCTGTCCGCTCTCTCATTTACCCTTACCTCACCTATGGTATTTGTGCATGGGAATCAACCACAGCAAATCACCTTAAACCTTTAATAACCCAACAAAGCTGCAGTATGATTGATTACCAACTCCTGCATTGACAACACATTCCACCACTTTTCAAGACCCTTAACTATTATAATATAATATTATTATAATATACAAAACATCCACACTTATTGTGCCTGCACATACACAGAACACTACAGTGGACCACCGCTAACGAAAACTTCATCCCAGAAGCCTGCTCATGCCATTACTGAACGAATTTACTTCCTTAAGAAATAAGTCACGTAGGTTGTCTATTTCAGACCCCAAAAATACACTTCCACAAGCACTTACAATATTATACTACTTACATAATTGTACGATTTCCGGGGTGTTCGTAGCCGGGGTCCACTGTATACTCAAATATAAACCCTCCTCTCAAACTCCTCCTGATAACTATAACAGAACACACAGCCATAATACGAGACACAAATCACTCTTCGATATCTCTCGTGTCTATCTCTCCCCTATGCAAAATGCTATGCACGTAAGGGCCCGAAGATCTGGAATTCATTGCCAGAACACACTAAAGGACCCCTGTCTGCAAATCAGTTTAACCCTTTGACTATTTCGGACGTATATATACGTCTTACGAGGCCAGTGTTTTGGACGTATTTATACGCCTAAATTCTAGCGGCCTCAAATCAAGCAGGAGAAAGCTGGTAGGCCCACATGTGAGAGAATGGGTCTGTGTGGTCAGTGTGCGCAGTATAAAAAAAATCCTGCAGCAAGCAGTACATAATGAGAAAAAACGCCGACTTTGAGGTGTATTTTGTATAGTATTTATGGTTGTATTCTCTTTTCATGGTCTCATTTGATAGAATGGAAAAATATTACAGGAATAGAGATGACTTTGATTAGTTTCATGATGTAAATGATCTTGAAATTGAGCTCAAAGTAGCGGAAATGTTGATTTTTGCCAATGTTCAAAAGTAAACAAATCACACCACGCCTTCAATACACATCAACTGGTGAGTCTAATATTCTTTCACAAGTGCACAGATATTATTTATACAATTTTTACAATAATGCAATAGTCTACATAACAATAAATCTTCTATTTTTTGTGTGAATAAAAAATCAAAATAGAAAGCAAGAGTAATTAATGTAAGAGGGGCCTAAAGACGTGACTAATGAACAGATAACATCTTATTTTAGTGCTAGGGATGTCTACATTGTTTATTCTGGACCCTATTTTGAAACTGACATCTTTTTTATTTTGCATGAAATTGGCGAAATTGCCATTTTCTGACCACTTTATTGGGTAGTTGAATTCGGTAAATTGGTGATTTCTTGTACTCAATCGATAGAACAAATGGAGTTCTAAAGAAATACAGTGGACCCCCGAGTTTCGTAAACCCCGGAAACCGTACAATTATGTAAGTATAATATTGTAAGTGCTTGTGGAAGTGTATTTTTGGGGGTCTGAAATAGACTAACCTACGTGACATTTTTCCTTAAGGGAGTAAATTCGTTCGGTAATGGCGCTTGAGCAGACTTCAGGAGTGAAGTTTTTACGAAACTCGGGGGTCCACTGTAGCTATGAGTTTGGTCGACTGTCCCAATGGAATTGGCCGAAAATAGGGCTCAAAGTCGGCGAAATCGCCGTGCGATATATCACTGACATCCTAACTTTGCGAGAGCTAATTCCGTAAGTTTTCAATCAAATTTCATACTTTTGGTGTCATTACCATCGGGAAAAGATTCTCTATCATTTCATAAGAAAATTTTTTTTTTTTTTTTTTTTCCAAAATTTTCCGACATAGGACAGTTTCAGAATGGGAGACCCTACTAAGAAATCACCTCATTGCCCAAAATTAACCAGACAAAGTTTACCTAATACCTACCAGTTACTCAAAAGCTACTCATTGCTGAGGATTGCTCAACCATTACCCACTACTAAAATTAGAATGTCTAAATTTCATTGTTTTAAATACAGGACCCCCGAGTTACGAACACCTCGGAAATCGACAATTATGTAAGTGTAATATTGTAAGTGCTTTTAAGTGTTTTTTGGGGTCTGAAATGGACTAACCTACTTGACATTATTCCTTAAGGGAGAAAATTCGTTCGGTAATGGCACTTGAGCAGCCTTCTGGAATGAATTATGCTCGTAACTCGGGGTCCACTGTAGTACTAAATTGTAATACGTAGATCATATTGTAAATTGTTTTAAATTGTTCTATTGTAATAATGTAATCACTATAAACTAACTCAATAGTGTAATTATTCTCTACTATACTTATCAAAGCCATGTAGCATTACCTAATAGAATATTTAATTCTCTTGTACTCACTGTAACTTATCTAATGATCATATGAACTATTATTGGCTTCCTAATCTTAAGTTAATCTTTAAGTTTGCCCGAAGTGCTCTGCATACTAAGGGGCTTTTGGCACGTGCACCCAACTATTATATTACTCTTTACAACCATGTATCACGTCAAAATAAACTTCTTATTCTTAGGAGAAAAAGGGGAGTGGTGCACTGAGGAGTCTGTGGAGACAAAGAACTTATCCATGGAAGCAAAGAAGGGAATGTATGAGAGAAGTTGTACCCACTGCTCTTATATGGGGTGAAGCATGGTGGTGAATGTTGCAACAAGGAGAAGGCTGGAGGTAGTGGAGATGTCATGTCTGAGGGCAATGTGTGTGTGAATATAATGCAAAGAATCAGTAGTTTGGAGATTAGGAGGAGGAGCGGGATTACCAAAACTATTATTCAGAGAGCTGTGGAAGGGTTGTTGGGGTGATTTGGACATGAACAGAGGATGGAAGGAAATAGAATGACTTTGAGGTACGTACGTATATAAACTGTAGTGGAGAAGGCGGGTAGGCGGCCTAGGAAAGGCTGGAAGGGAGGTTAAAGGAGATTTAGGGAAGTTTGGACTTCCAGCAAGATGCATGAGTGTGTTAGATAGGAGCGAATGGAGACAAATGGTTTTTAGGACTTGACGTGTGTGGAGAGTGAGCAAGGTAACATTATATTTATGAAGGATTCAGGAAACGCAGGCCGGACTTGAGTCCTGGAGATGGGAGGTACAGTGCCTGCACTCTGAAGGAGTGATGTTAATGTTGCAGTCAAATTGTAGTGTGTAAGAGCACCTCTGGCAAGACAGTGATGGAGTGAATGATGATGAAAGCTTTTCTTTCAGACCACCCTGTCTTGGTGGGAAATGACCGATGTGTTAATAAAAATAAGTAAAAAAAAAAAAAAAAAAATCATTTTAGCTTGCCCTCTGTGCTTATGTATCAGGTGGTTTTAAATGCAAGCCTTTGCTTATATATTGGTCCTGAAATCCCTGTGGTTTAATAAAAGGTGATGACAAAATCATCTTGGCTGTTATTGGGTAGTCAACCAGACAACATGAATGAATGAATCTTGTTTATTGAGTGGTTCGCCGTATTTTATTCTCTTTAGTCAGATATATACTCTGGCCATAAAGAACCTTTTCATTCAAGGTTCTTTTCACTCAATGAATCCCTGTATCATCCTCAATTCCTCATTATGTGGACTCAAGAGTGAAGGTAGTGTTTATACCACCAAATACAATATCTTTATAACAACCACTAGATTGAGGAGTGATTAAGACACTGAAGTGCCACTACATATGCAAGAGTAAAATTCTGGGCATAAATTTAACACTGCAGATGTGGTAACTGACATAAAAGTCACATAGGATCAAGTGCCCCAATCAACAAAGATGCAGGCTGTGTGAGTATAAAGTACTGCAGGGTAAACACTGCAGAGACACATGACAGAACACCAACGACCCAACAAGTAACAACTCTGCATCAGCCCAGCCATCCATCCTTGCCCATGAACCACAGTCATCCACTTCAGCCTATCCACCACAGCATTTACCCTGCCCACCAACTACATCCATCTGCCGCAGGGCCATTGCAACCCTCTCCACTATATAAAGGCCAACATGCAGTAGTAACAAGAATTTAAGGTACAGTAATAAAATTTATTTTTGTAATAATTTTTAGCTAAATGTGCTTTGATTGACTGTCTATATCATATATTAAGGTAAGGAAAATTGTTTTACATAACCTATTACACACAAGTGGCCTCTGACATAATGCAACTCATAGACATCATCAGGCTGAACATAAGCATTTACAGGTGTGAAGTGTCAGCATTAGAGAGTTAAGGATATCTCCAATACTTACATATTGTGAGTTCAATATAAAGCCCACATTGAAGGCTAAATACACTGTAGTACATATGCAGTATACAGCTTGCAATAAGTAATGATTTCAAAATATGAAAAATACT
>WNWK01027402.1:0-26331 GCA_009830355.1 Cherax destructor
CCGCCCCCTTTTTTCTTTCTGACCATTTCCCCGTTTCTTTCCCATGCCATCCCCTTTCCCCGAGGGTTTTCAAAGTCATCGGGCGGGGTTGCGCAGTGTTTGGGGCAGCTTTTCAGGCCATTTTTTGGCTTTTACCATTTTTTCTTACCCTTTGCACTATCCTGAGTCACCATTGTGGTCGTTGACCCCCTTATCTTTACAGGCTACCCAAATTGTACACCTCCCCCCTAGTTCTTGTATCCCCCTTTGGTTGCCCGTATCTTTGCAAGCAAAAAGATATTGTTTTTTTTGGGGTCCCTGGTCATGTTGACGACGGGGCAATAAAAAGGCAGACACTGCGCGGTCAGCAGACATGACCTTCCAGTTTCATAAAAGGTGTTTTTTCCGGTTTTTTCGGTCTTTTACCCACCTTCCCCCCCGTTGGAAAAACGCTGGTCTGCCCCTTGAAAACCCATTCTTTTAAAACCCGGATAGGTTTCCCCTTCTTCTTGTAAAATGTGGGTTGGGGACTACCCCCCCGTCTTCGCACCCCAATCGTCTTTCACGGTATCTCTGGGGCTCCCCCCTCTGTGAGCATTGTCAGGTTCCCAGTGTCTGTTGCATACCCTGTTGGGACTCCCCCTTATCAACGAGCCGCAAAATTTTCCTAACGCGTCTTCCTCTGGGCCCTTTTTTTCCCTTTCCCCTTCTTGCAGATGGCCCCTCCTTAATTGACTCTTTGTTGATTTTTTGACAAACTGTTTCCCCAAAACTCAAAATTTCCCTCCCCCCCCCTCGTCCCTTTTCCCTCGATCTCTTCCCCCTCCTCCCCTGCCACCACCCTCCTCAGCACTCCATACCCCACTAATTCCATCTCCCCTTCCCTCCTCCCTGTCTCAAAACCTGCATGTATAACCCCTTGGGTTTTGCGTTTTATTTGATTTAATAATAATGTGGGGGGGGTGGAATTTTCATCAATTCAAGGAAATGGAGCACAGATCAACCCAGATCAAGAGCCCCCCACACATCAAGGAACCTCCCCCGAGGGGTTCGCATAACTGGGATTTTTAATAAAACAAGCACTAAAAACGGAATATCCCAGGTTGGCCTAAACCAAAAGCTGGGGTTTATAATCAAAAATGCACAAACCCACTAGGGGTTTCAGCTAAATGCTGGGGTACTTGCAAAGGGGGTTTATTATGAGTGTGTATGTGCCAATTTTATTTAAATTGGGAAAAAATTACTGGCAAATTTTTTATAAATGCCCCCAGGTTTAATTTTAGATCAATCATATAGGGAGACATGGATACTTGCTCAATGAGCCTCCAAACCCCATTTTTAAGTATTTTTTTTTAATAAAATAAACCTAAACCCCCGGGGTATTAAAACTTTCTTAATTAAAATTAACCACTCTTCATTTCCTCATCATGAAAATTGGGTTTTTGAAGGTCATATTAATTTTGTGAATATTTTTTTTCATGGGGAAGGGGAAAAGGAAGGGGTACACTAAACTGTGGGGTGAACAATGCCTTGGGGGAAGGGGAGACAATCAGATTCAATCCAAGGAAGAAAAGGTGATCTAATTTTTTGGATAAAATGCCCTTCACTAGCATCAGGGCAGTTTTTTTGAATGGTATAAGCATGCTTTTTACTTTTTTGGGAAAAGGCAGTAGAAAAAAATTTTTAAAACTTTCATAATCAATATTAAATGCCAATGTTACTACCCTTTCCGGGAAGATCAAATTTTAGACACTGCAATATTTTACCTATATTCTGATTTAAAATTCTAAAAAATTTTATTTTTTATTTGTCAAGATTTATTTTTGGCCCTTTAAAAACCCTCGGGGAGAAACAGTAGAACACCTGGCCCGGGAAAAGGAAGACAATTGTCCATGGCCCAAGGGGCATATTACCTGAGGCTAAGCTAGGTGGGGGTGCAGGTTCATTTTTTAACACGGTGCAGCTTTATATTTAATTTTTTAAGTATATAAATCCTCAAAAAAACACCTTAATCAAAGAAAATGGTCTTCCCTTGCATCCCCCTTTAGGGTTTTATGCCTTTTGAGCGGGGGCTCTTGATCAAGGAAGTTTACTCATTTTCCCCTTTATGCTCCTTTGGGTTTGCAATTTTCTTTGATTACAATAATTCCTTTGATTAACCTGATTGTCTTCCACTGTCCCGTATAATCCACGGTTTTAGTCCTGTCATCTTTAATATAATAATGTAATTTTTTTTAACACCCAGCCCCTCTCCCCCCCAAACGGAAAAAGTATGGCCCCATGGTTTTAGTGTTTTCTCCCATTTAAAAAACTGAAAGAGTGTACATCCAATGTTTTTTAGCGAGATCAACTAATCATTACTATCACTAAATGTCCACACATCTAAGACATACATGTTAAATATACTTTGTTTTGTATTTCTTGCTTGTTTATTTTTATAACTGTTATTCCCAGTAAATTTATAAAAGCCTGTTTTTCCACCCACTTTTCTTCAAATTCAAAATAAAAAATGAAATATGTCCTTTAACACAATGTCAATAGGATACAGCTTGCTTGAATTCTTTTGCACCACCTGCAAAAACCTATATTTATGCATAGCTTAAGTAACCTCTTCTTCACATTTTCAAAGTTATACCATGATGCATATATCAATAAAAAAAATTTATCTTACAAACCAAGGTATGGAGGGATTGGAACCACGGTGGCGAGGAAACCCCCCCAAACGGTTTAATCCCCCCCTGTCCATGGTTTTTTGGGGTCTGTCATTACGATTTCTTTAGTCTATCTTACATTATTCCCATTTCTTTCATTATCATTGCTTCCCTTCTACCTGGGTGGACAAAAGGGCAGCCAATTTCAAGCAGGGGGCCAAAGTTTGGTGCCAAAAATTAAAATTTCAGGAAAATAGTTGGGGGAAAAAAGAAAATTGTAAAAACTTTTCCAACACTTGAGACAATCAATAAGCCTTCCCCCTCACTTAACGGAATACCATTCCCCTTCCCGTAAATCAATTGTGCTATGGGGAACAAAAGGTTTTTTTCCATCTTTGATGTTATTTTAAAGTCACCTTTTAAAATTTTTAACATTTCTGGTATATTTTTAAATGTTTATACAGTAGATATTAAAAACAAAAAAAATCAGTCCCAATGTACTTTTTTGGTATGCATACTGGTCAGAGGCCCGTAAGTCGGGGTCGGTAACAGGGGCCCCTAAGGAGGGGGCGAAGTCACGAAAGACATGTACAGGGATTGCAAATCTATAGTTTTAATAATGCCACAAATTTTGACATGCCCAAATGTGAATTATTTAATTTGAAATTGTTTACAGATGGTGTCGAAGAACAAATCCAGGGCAAGGGGGATAACCCCCTTTTCCTGTTTTTATTACCCAAATTTAAAAGGGAAACTTTCATTTTTTCCTTTTGTTCCCCTCCTTGGTGGGATCAGCCGATTTGTTGAAATAGTAAATTTAAAATGGTGATCGAAAATATCTTCACCAATCTGTTACAATTACATGCTCAAATGTTTTGCAGCATTCCAAATCTTTATTGTGGTAGAAAATTTATTGAAATTCAGAAAAAATTTTTCAGTTTCATGCTGAAATAAGATTGAATGAATGGGTTGGGAACCCCACAATAAAGGACAGAGGGGAAAACCAAAGCAAAACTGGCTGGGGGCTCAATGTGGGTCAGTGGGCCCTTGGGAAAACAAACCCCCAACTCGCCCTATTATGTAAGTTTTTTTGTAAGGGTTTTATAGATGTATTTTTGGGGTCAAATGGACTAATCAATTTACATCATTCCTTTTGGAATAAATTTGTTTGGTAACAGCCGAACAGCATTCTGGAAGGAAGAATGTTCAATTTTCCCGGGGTCCACTGTATTATTTTTAAAAAAAAAAAAAAACTAAATAAATGTGGGTTATTCAATGGTATCTGAATAGGGAAAAATACCCAATAGCAATCGTAACTTTTTTTAACAGTGAATCAACCATTTTCCCAATCTTTTCAAACTCTAATTTGTAATTACGCTTCACTTTTTTCTTCAGCTTGTATTTTCTCACCATCCTGAAAAGGTAAAAATGCAAATAATGATTTTTCCCTAAATTTTTAAAACAATTTTATTTATATTTATATGCTTTAAATATAGTGAATATGTTTTTGTAAAGCCTTAACATCCAGTTCCTGGAATCCTTAAAGACTCCCCCAATTATATGCTCATTAAACCCCTTAAACTTTCCTTCCAATGATACAGTCCCTTTATAATTTATACAAAATTTTTAAAAACTTTAGTACAAACAGACATAAAAAATGGTATGCTGAGACCAAGGTTTTGGGAATTTCTAAAAAAACTGGCAAATATCCCCGTTCCTGGAAAATTCATCAAATATACGGGTTTTCCACTTTATTTCTAAAAAAACACCTGTTTAAGCAATCCTCACACTACCCCCTTGCTTCATATTGTTATCAATAATCAAACAAATATTTGCACTTATTTTTTTTCCACACCCCGCCCCCAGAAAGGAAAGGGTGCCCCGAAAAACATTTTCTCCATCATTCACTTCATCAATGTCTTGCCAGAGATGCCCCCAGACTACAGTTCAGGTGCCCCTCAAATATCCCCCCCTTCCAGCAGAGTGCAGTACCATGTACTTTCCACCTCAACTCAAATCCAGCCAACGGTTTTCCCGAATCCCTTACAAAAAAGTTACCTTTCTCACACTTTAACAGCTCATAAAGTCTCAAAAAAATTTTCCTCCCATTCTCATCAATAAAAACACACACCTTCTGGATGCACTTTATATTAATAAATTATTTTTCCCCCAACATATTTCATTTCCATACAATATGCATTTCATACTTTTCCCCCACACTTTTTAATCTTTACTGGAATGTTTGTTTTTTTATACTTTCTTTTTGTATCTAGTAATATTTTTTGCAGGAAAAACTTTTTTTGGTTATTATTATTTTCTTTTAACAGTTAACATCAGCTTCCAAACCCAAAGGGAGGGTGATCAAAAAAAACATTTCATTCAATCAAAAACTGTTTTGCCGGAAGGGGACAAAATTACAGCTCAAATTACCTTCTGTGCAACATCCCCCCCCCCCCCGAGTGCGGCACTGTACTTCCCCCCTCCAGAACTGGGGGCTAACTAATTTCCCCAAACCCCTTTATGAATGTTTTCCTTCCTTTAACACAGGCCCAATCATAAAACCACTTTCTTCCATTCACTCGTCTAACAAGCCCACAAACCTTTGGGGTTAAGACCTAACTCAAACTTTTCCCACTATTTTTTCCAACCCCCCCCCTTTCCTCTACCTTAAGATTTATTTCCCTCCTGGTCATCTCCATCCTTTTTTGTGTCCAAAAGACCTCAACTCCCCTTCCTTTTTTGAAAAAATTTTTTTGGCCCCCCACCCTACTCTTCGCAATTCTCTGCATAATATTCCCCTCCTCCACTGTCTCCAATCTCCACACTCCAACTTTTAAAAACCCCAAGTTTATACCCATATAACAGTGTTGGTATCACATATTATTAGTTTTTTCAGTATTATTTTTATTTTTATCATATTTATGGGAAACTAGTGTACTTTGGTTTTCAAAACATGTATTTTAATGTATACTCTGGGTTTTTGTATCATAAAAGGTTTAAAACAAAAAAATTTCAGCTCAAGATAAAGAGCCCCCAATCAAAAGCTTAAAATAAACTGGGTTTAAATTTCTGTACATACAAAACTTACTTGTGAAGTCTGGGTTCAATCAAATTTTTTCCAGATTCTTAAAAAACTTTTAAGAGACTAACAGCTGGAACTTCGCGGCTTCCCGGCAGCTCATTACCAAGATTCACTACATCCCCATGAAACCTACCATTAAAAACATTATGGAATGACATTTCTAAAAAACTACTTACAAAAACCCTAAACTAAAATTTTTTAAACAAGAGATCATTAAATTTAAATTTATTAAAAAATAACCCCAAAAAAATTTTCATGAGTTGCATACAGTTACATCAAATTTAAAGCTTTAACAAGGGCAAAGAACAATATAAATTTTAAAAAATTTAAACAAAATAATTCTGAAGGGGTAATTACAGTTTTTTATTCACCTTAGTCACCGAGGCAGGGCGAACTGCGCTGTTTATGTCTGCCAATGGGGGCCTTTTTGGGTGTCTTTAACAGATCTTTTATCAATCTCTTTCTGATATGTCTTGACCCGGGAAATAAGGCAATTTTTTTAAATAAGATAATACAAAATAAAACAAAAATAAAAAGGGAATTTTAAAAGTTATGACCCCCCTTAACCTGAATATTCTGTCACATAAACATAAAAGATAAGGTTGTCTTGCTATTTTACTTTCTTAAGTCACACTAAAATGCATGTAAAAATATACAGTGGTACCATTCGATGGTCCCCAAACCCCTTTTGAAGTTTATTTTTTTTTTTAAAAGCTTTTTTAAGTACATTTTTGGGGGGCTAAAAAGGGCTAGTCTATTTTACATTATTCCTTATGAGGGTAAATTCTATATTCTTTCTTTTAACCGTCGGCGTTTCCCCTGAGGCAGGTGGCCCAAAAAGAAAATGAAAGTTTCTCCTTTTACATTTAGTAATATAACAGGAGAAGGGGTTACTAGCCCTTGCTCCCAGCATTTAGTGCCTCTTCTACGACACGCATGGCTTACGGAGGAAGAATTCTATTCCACTTCCCCATGGAGATATATCTATATATATATATATAACACACACCCTCTGGGTTTTCTTCTATTTTCTTACTACGTAGTTCTTATTCTTGTTTATTTCCTCTTATCTCCATGGGGAAGTGGAACAGAATTCTTCCTCTGTAAGCCATGTGTGTCATAAGAGGCAGCTAAAATGCTGGGAGCAGGGCAATACTCTTCTCCTGTACACATTACTAAAGTTAAAAGAGAAACTTTTGTTTTCTTTTGGGCCACCCCTCGTGATGGATATAGCCAGTTTGTTGAAAGAAGCAGAAAACTTGTAAAAATATAAAAGGCAATGTTAAAGTTAGTGATTCTTCACTTAACCTGAGTATTCTGTCACATAAACACGCTGGATAACAGGTATATCTAGCTACTTCTACTTACACTTTGGGTCACACTACACTGGCATACACATGCATATATATCATACACACATCTAGGTTTTCTTCTTTTCTTAATAGCTCTTGTTCTTTTATTTTCTCTATTGTCCATGGGGAAGTGGAAAAGAATCTTTCCTCCGTAAGCCATGCGTGTCGTATGAGGCGACTAAAATGCCGGGAGCAATGGGCTAGTAACCCCTTCTCCTGTACAAATCTACTAAAAAAGAGAAGAAGAAAAACTTTATAAAACTGGTTGTCTGAATGTGCGTGGATGTAGTGCGGATGATAAGAAAGAGATGATTGCCGTGTTATGAATGAAAAGAAGTTGGATGTCCTGGCCCTAAGCGAAACAAAGCTGAAGGGGGTAGGCGAGTTTCAGTGGGGAGAAATAAATGGGATTAAGTCAGGAGTATCTGAGAGAGTTAGAGCTAAGGAAGGGGTAGCAATAATGTTGAAGGATCAGTTATGGAAGGAAAAGAGGGAATATGAATGTGTAAATTCAAGGATTATGTGGATTAAAATAAGGGTCGGATGCGAAAAGTGGGTCAAATAAGCGTGTATGCACCTGGGAGAGAGAGGAGTGTAGAGGAGAGAGAGATTTTGGGAGATGTTAGCGAATGTATAGGAACTTTTGAACCAAATGAGAAGTAATTGTGGTAGGGGACCTAAATGCTAAAGTGGGAGAAACATGCAGAGAGGTGTAGTAGGTAAGTTTGGGGTGCCAGGTGTAAATGATAATGGGAGCCCTTTGATTGAACTTTGTATAGAAAGGGGTTTAGTTATAGGTAATACATATTTTAAGAAAAAGAGGATAAATAAGTATACAAGATATGATGTAGGGCGTAATGACAGTAGTTTGTTGGACTATGTATTGGTAGATAAAAGACTGTTGAGTAGACTTCAGGATGTACATGTTTATAGAGGGGCCACAGATATATCAGATCACTTTTTAGTTATAGCTACAGTGGGAATAAAAGGTAGATGGGATACAAGGAAAATAGAATCAGTAAGTAAGAGAGAGAGGTGAAGGTTTATAAACTAAAAGAGGAGGCAGTTAGGGTAAGATATAAACAACTATTGGAGGATAGATGGGCTAGTGAGTGTAGGCAATGGGGTCAAGATGTATGGGGTAGATTTAAAAATGTAGTGTTGAGTGTTCAGCAGAAGTTTGTGGTTACAGGCGGAGTGGGTGCGGGAGGAAGAGGAGCGATTGGTGGAATGACGATGTAAGAGAGTAGTAAGGGAGAAAAAGTTAGCATATGAGAGGTTTTTACAAAGTAGAAGTGATGCAAGGAGGGAAGAGATATGGAGAAAAAAGAGGTTAAAAGAGTGGTGAAGCAATGTAAAAAGAGCAGATGAGAGAGTGGGTGAGATGTTATCAGAAATTTTGTTGAAAATAAGAAAAAGTTTTGGAATGAGATTAATAAGTTGAGGAAGCCTAGAGAACAAATGGATTTGACAGTTAAAAATAGGAGAGGAGAGTTATTAAATGGAGAGTTAGAGGTATCGGGAAGATGGAGAGAATATTTTGAGGAGTTGTTAAATGTTGATGAAGACAGGGAAGCTGTGATTTCGTGTGTAGGGCAAGGAGGAATAACATCTTGTAGGAGTGTGGAAGAGCCAGTTGTGGGTGTAGGGGAAGTTTGTGAGGCAGTGGGTAGAATGAAAGGGGGTAAGGCAGGCTGGGATTGATGGGATAAAGATAGAAATGTTAAAAGCAGGTGGGGATATAGTTTTGGAGTGGTTGGTGCTATTATTTAATAAATGTATGGAAGAGGGTAAGGTACCTAGGGATTGGCAGAGAGCGTGTATTGTTCCTTTGTATAAAGGCAAAGGGGACAAAGAGAGTGCAAAAATTATAGGGCATAAGTCTGTTGAGTGTACCTGGTAAAGTGTATGGTAGAGTTATTATTGAAAGAATTAAGAGTAAGACAGAAAGCAGGATGCAGATGAACAGGGGCTTTAGGAAAGGTAGGGGGTGTGTGAGACCAAGTGTTTACAGTGAAACATATAGGTGAACAGTATTTGGATAAGGGAAAGAGGTTTTGTGGCATTTATGGATTTGGAAAAGGCGTATGATAGGGTAGATAGGGGGCAATGTGGCAGATGATGCAGGTGTATGGAATAGGAGGAAGGTTACTGAAAGCAGTGAAGAGTTTTTATGAGGATAGTGAGGCTCAGGTTAGAGTGTGTAGGAGGGAAGGGGACTATTTCCCAGTAAAAGTGGGCCTTAGACAAGGATGTGTGATGTCACCGTGGTTGTTCAATATATTTATAGAGTGGGGTTGTAAGAGAAGGAATGCGAGGTCTTGGCAAGAGGTGTTGGGCTAAAAGATAAAGAAGCAAATACAAAGTGGGAGTTGTCACAGTTGCTTTTGCTGATGACACTGTGCTTTTGGGAATTCTGAAGAGAAGTTGCAGAGGTTGGTGGATGAATTTGGTAGGGTGTGTAAAAGAAGAAAATTGAAAGTGAATATAGGAAAGAGTAAGGTGATGAGGATAACAAAAAGAATAGGTGACTGAAGATTGGATATCAGATTGGAGGGAGAGAGTATGGAGGAGGTGAATGTATTCAGATATTTGGGAGTGGACATGTCAGCAGATGGGTCTATGAAGGATGAGGTGAATCATAGAATTGATGAGGGAAAAGGGTGAGTGGAGCACTTGGAGTCTGTGGAGACAAAGAACCTTGTCCATGGAAGTAAAAGGGGAATGTGAGGTATAGTTATACCAACGCTGTTATATGGGTGTGAAGCATGGGTGATGAATGTTGCAACGAGGAGAAGGCTGGAGGCAGTGGAGATGTCATGTCTGAGGTCAATGTGTGGTGTGAATATAATGCAGAGAATTCGGAGTTTGGAAATTAGGAGGAGGTGCGGGATTACCAAAACGATTGTCCAAAGAGCTGAGGAGGGTTGTTGAGGTGGTTTGGACATGTAGAGAGAATGGAACGAGACAGAGTGACTTCAAGAGTGTATAAATCTGTAGTGGAGGGAAGGCGGGTAGCGGCCCAGGAAAGGTTGGAGGGAGGGGGTAAAGGAAGTTTTGTGTGCGAGGGCTTGGACTTCCAGCAAGCATGTTTTGAGCGTATTTGATAGGAGTGAATGGAGGCATATGGTTTTTAATACGACGTGCTGTTGGAGTGTGAGCAAAGTAACATTTATGAAGGATTCAGGAAACCGGCAGGCGGACTTGAGTTCTGGAGATGGGAAGTACAGTGCGGCACTCTGAAGGAGGGGTGTTAATGTTGCAGTTTTATAACTGTAGTGTAAAGCACCCCCCTGGCAAGACAGTGATGGAGTGAATGATGAAGAAAGTTTTTCTTTTCGGGCCACCCTGCCTTGGTGGGAATCGGCATGTGTTAATAAAAAAAAAAAAAAAAAAAACATGCAAGATTTCAGGTACGTCTTGCTACTTCTATTTTCATTAGGTCCCCCTACACATGCATGTACAGTGGTCCCTCGGTTTTGTGCATCTCCAAACTCGAACATTTATGTAAGTGTATTTTCGTAAGTGCTGTTGCAAGTGTATTTTTGGGTGTCTGAAATAGACTAACCTACATGACATTATTTCTTAAGGAAGTAATGTTCTTAATGGCACTTGAGCAGCATTCTGGAACGATTTTCGGAAACCGAGGACCACTGTACAAGCATATATATACACACCCCCTGGGTTTTTCTATTTTCTTACTAGTTCTTGTTCTTGTTTATTTCCTCTTATCTCCATGGGTAAGTGGAACAGAATCCTTCCCCCCATAAGCCATGCATATTGTAAAAATGACTAAAATGCAAGGGGGTAGTAACCCCTTCTCCTGTATACATTACTTAAGTTAAAAAGAAACTTGTTTTAATTTTTGGGCCACCCTGCTTAGGTGGGATACAGCTAATTTACTGAAAGGAAAAAAATAAAAATAATAATCAGATGCCATATGTAAATGTGTTTATATGAAACAACAATAAATTATTCCATTTCCTGCCATACAAGATACACCAGTGCATTACACACACACTAATTTTAGAAGAATTTTCTCAGTGTATCATTTTTTACAATTTACCTCTACCACTAAAAAGACTGTCAATTAATTTTTTGGATATTCTAGATCATATGCTATTTAATAAATCTTCCATATTTCCTTATCTATCACCTCTGGGCTGCAAATGCAGAGAGCTCTCAAAAAAATGTAGAATACAGAACATTTAACTCTCATGATATGAAGAAGGATAGTATACATAACTGCAGTTGTTGTTCTTCTGTATATTTTAAATTTAATTAAGTTCTTGCTTCCTTAATAATTAAAACATTTAAAAGACAATGAGGTATTGTGTTCAAACTCAACAGTAAATATTATGGATGATGCTAGCCTATTTAATTCATGTAGGAAATGATTTATATCTATATTCTTGGCATGATTGCATGCATGCATGCATACATATACATACATACATCCCGCAGGCATGTGTGAGCATGTTAGAAGTGAGTGGAGGCAAATGGCTTTTGGGACCTGATGAGCTGTTGGAGTGTGAGCAAGGTAACATTTTGTGAAGGGATTCAAGGAAACGGTTATCCGGACTTGAGTCCTGGAGGTGGGATGTGCAATGCCTGCATTCTAAAGGAGGGTAGGGATATTTGCTGTTTGGAGGACATCTGAACTGTCTTATCTGCATGCCTCTGGAAAGACAGTGATAGTGTAATGATGATGAAAGTGTTTCTTTTACAGGTCACCCTACCTTGGTAGGAGATGGCCATTGTGTTAAAAAAAATGCACATACTGTATTAAAATGCTTGTAATGACAGTCCCAGACTACAAATAATAGTGTATTCTTTAGTTATATTTCTTATAATATAGTGCCATTACAGTAATTGTACAGCATTGTCCAGCATGATTACATACATACCGTATATGAAATATACTTCATAGGTTGCCCTCATTAATTTTATTTACCTGAAAACACAGCCTCTCGAACACGTTCTTCCTTTTTTCCAGCCTTTTCAATTTTGTTAGTTTTTCCTTCAGCTCTTTCTTTCTTTGTTTCTTCGTTTTTCTTTCATTCTTTGGTTGGTGCGTCACAGTCAACTGTTCATTATCAACCTGCAGAAGTAAAAATATATCATTTTTAAATAAGATGGCTTTGCCTTCTTATTACTGCATTATTATATTTATGGGAAAACAACCTGTACAAGTCATATAGCACCAAGGTAATGGGAATCAATCACATTTGATCCATGTGGAGATCTAGTGCAATTACCTGGATCAAGATCCCTTCAGCAGCATCAAAGAGGAACTAACTGTAGTAGTGAATAATCTGTAGAGGTAAGGTGTCTCCTGAATAAACTAATGTACAGTGGACCCCGAGTTTTGTAAAAACTTCACTCCTGAAGTCTGCTCAAGTGCCATTACCGAACAATTTACTCCCTTAAGGAAAATGTCACGTAGGTTAGTCTATTTCAGACCCCCAAAAATACTTTTCCACAAGCACTTACAATATTATACTTACATAAATGTACGATTCCGGGTTTACGAAACTTGGGGTCCACTGTATTGACTTTTATTACATTTAGATCAACTACACATGCATGTACACTCTTAGGTATACACACTCATCTGAGTTTTCTTTGATTTTTCTTTATAGTTCTTGCTCTTATTTCCTTTTATCACCATGGGAAAGTGGAATAAGAATCTTTCCTCTTAAGCCATGCTTGCCTGGTCAACCAGGCTGTTGCTGCTGGAGGCCTGCTGCCACACATATCCTTCACAGCCTGGTTGATCTGGCACCTGGTGAAAATACTTGTCCAGTTTCCTCTTGAAGGCTTCCACTTGTTCCAGCCGTGTTTCTGATATCTTTTGGTAAGAGGCTGAACAGTCTGGGACCCTGAATGTTGATACAGAGTTTTCTTATTGTCCCCACCGCACCCTTATTTTAATACTTTTGGGTGTCTGAAACGGATTAATTGAATTTCCATTATTTATTATGGGAAAATAGATTCGGATTACGATATTTTCGGGTAACGATAAGCCCTCTGGACGGATTAATAGTGTAATCCGGGGTCCACTGTAGGTGGGAAGAATGGGTGGTGAATGTTGCAGTAAGGAGAAGGCTGGGGGCAGTGGAGATGTCGTGTCTGGGAGCAACGTGCGGTGTGAATATAATGCAGAGAATCCGTAGTTTGGAAATTAGGGGGGAGGGGTGAGGTTACTAAAAGTATATATCCAGAGGGTTGAAAAGGGGTTGTTGAGGTGTTTGGACATTTAGAGAGGATGGAATGAAATAGAATGACTTGGAGAGCATGTAAATCTGTAGCAGAAGTAAGGCAAGGAAGGGCTCGGTCTAGGGAAGGTTGGAGGGACGGGGTAAAGGAGGTTGTATGTGTGAGGGGCTTGGACTTCCAGCAAGTGTGTGTGAGCGTGTTAGATATTAACAAGCGGAGACAAATGGTTTTTATGACTTGACATGTTGTTGGAGTGTGAGCAAAGTAACATTTATGAAATGATTCAGGGAAACTGGCAAACCGGACTTGAGTTCTGGTGGAAGTACAGTGCCTGCACTCTGAAGGAGAGGTGATGTTGCAGTTTTTAACTGTAGTGTAGGTGCGCCTCTGGCATGACAGTGATGGAGTGAATGATGATGAAAGTGTTTCTTCTTTTTCAGGCCACCCTGCCTTGGTAGGAAATGGCTGTGTTAATAAAAAAATAAAAAATGACCTTAAATCAAATTTAAATACAATACTGTACCTTTATTAAATCATTTTTCACCTTGAAGATTTCATGTATGTATTTTACCTCAATGCCTTCAACCAATATTTTCTGCTAAATGCAGGAGGGCCCTGTTTGTATGGCTCTTAGATTCCTGACCTTGTATGATCAGTGAAAATTGCCAATGGTGGAAAAGAGCATTTTTTCCAAAGATGTCTAAAATGCCTGATAACATGTTTACATTATATTAACCCTTTCAGGGTTCAAGCCGTAGATCTACGCATTGTCCACAGGGTACAAACTGTAGATCTACGTCATGAGCTCAGCTCACTCAGATAAGCTGTAATCGGTAAATTTGGGCCCAGATATGAGAGAATGCATCTATGTGGTAAGTGTGCACCATATAAAGTAAATCCTGAACCACACAGCGCATAATGAGAACAAAAAAACTGCGACTGTGTTTTTCGATTAAAACAGCAACTTTGTGGTGTATTTTCATGTGGTTTTTACGGTTGCATTTGCGGTTTCTTGGTCTCATTTGATAGAATGAAAGATATATTACAGAAGTATAGATGATTTTGATTGGTTTTAGTACTGAAAATAACTTCTAATTGAGCTTAAAATAGCAGAAATGTTTGATTTTTGCTAATTTTCAAGAGTAAACAGATCACATCACGTGACCAATATACGTCAACTGGTGGGTCTAATATACATTTACAAAAGCACTGATAGTGTTTATACAATTATTACAATATTGAATAAGAGTAATTCATCTATTTTTTTTGTGAATAAGAATTCTTTATGTACAGTAGGCCCTCATTTAGCACGGTAGTTACGTTCCTGAAAACGTCGTGTTAGCTAAAATCGTGTTAGATAATTAAAAGAACTTATGGGAAAAATAGGTTACGTTCCTGAGAGTCCCCAAAAGCCAAACAAGTTTTTTAGACCAACAGATCTTACAAATATAAGAGAGAATATGTAATTGTAGTTCATTATCGTGATGTATTATGTTGTTTTTACTGCTTAAAACTACAAATGTAACAGAAATAATAGTATTTACCTTAAATTGTGGGTGCTAATGTTTGTGGATGATTGTGAAGAGAGTGGAGAGTTATGCTGTGGCCCTACTGGGCTGAGGTGGATAGTAGAGATTCTGGAACTGAAGTCGATGGTTGTACTGAGTGTCTCTAACTTTAATAAAGTCATTCAGTAAGTCAGTCAAGTCATTCAGTAAGTCAGTCAAGTCATTCAGTAAGTCAGTCAGCATTCAGTAAGTCAGTCGCATTCAGTAAGTCAGTCAAGTCATTTAGTAAGTCAGTCAGTCAAGTCATTAGTAAGTCAGTCATCAAGCATTCAGTAAGTCAGTCAAGACATTCAGTAAGTCAGTCAAGACATTCAGTAAGTCAGTCAAGACATTCAGTAAGTCAGTCAAGACATTCAGTAAGTCAGTCAAGACATTCAGTAAGTCAGTCAAGACATTCAGTAAGTCAGTCAAGACATTCAGTAAGTCAGTCAAGACATTCAGTAAGTCAGTCAAGACATTCAGTAAGTCAGTCAAGACATTCAGTAAGTCAGTCAAGACATTCAGTAAGTCAGTCAAGTCATTCAGTAAGTCAAACAGTCAAGTCATTCAGTAAGTCAGTCAGTCAAGTCATTCAGTAAGTCAGTCAAGTCATTCAGTAAGTCAGTCAAGCATTCAGTAAGTCATTCAGTAAGTCAGTCAAGACATCAGAAGTCATTCAGTAAGTCAGTCAAGTCATTCAGTAAGTCAGTCAGTCAAGTCATTCAGTAAGTCAGTCAGTCAAGTCATTCAGTAAGTCAGTCAGTCAAGTCATTCAGTAAGTCAGTCAGTCATTCAGTAAGTCAGTCAGTCAAGTCATTCAGTCAAGTCAAGTCATTCAGTAAGTCAGCAGTCAAGTCATTCAGTAAGTCAGTCGTCAAGTCATTCAGTAAGTCAGTCAGTCAAGTCATTCAGTAAGTCAGTCAAGTCATTCAGTAAGTCAGTCGTCATTCAGTAAGTCAGTCAGCAGTCATTCATGTCAGTCAAGTCATTCAGTAAGTCAGTCAGCAAGTCATTCAGTAAGTCAGTCAAGTCATTCAGTAAGTCAGTCAAGTCATTCAGTAAGTCAGTCCAAGTCATTCAGTAAGTCAGCTGGCCAGTTCATAGCTCAGTCAGTCAGTCAAGTCATTCAGTAAGTCAGTCAGTCAAGTCATTCAGTAAGTCAGTCAGTCAAGTCATTCAGTAAGTCAGTCAGTCAAGTCATTCAGTAAGTCAGTCAGTCAAGTCATTCAGTAAGTCAGTCAGTCAAGTCATTCAGTAAGTCAGTCAGACAAGTCATTCAGTAAGTCAGTCAAGTCATTCAGTAAGTCAGTCAAGTCATTCAGTAAGTCAGTCAGTCAAGTCATTCAGTAAGTTAGTCACACAAACTTATGTTTACATCTTTTGTGTGTACAAAGTAACACTTCATTACAGCCACAGGTTATGTCTTGTCTAATATCTTTTCTTCGTTAGTTCTAAGACTTAATAAATGCTTAAACATTTTCTTGCCACTTTGAGCAACACTTGTATGCCTACTGGGTGACATGATTGCTTGGCAGATACAAGATATAGTAATTTAAAGATCAAAACACAATTCACTCTTATTCTTGACAAACACAGCTGGCTTGACGCGTATGGAATACGAATGTAGTTCTCTAGGATAACACTTTGGGTTATCCTAGGTTCTCTACACATATGCTGCTATGTATGATAATCAATGTAACTATCTCTGTATACCTGAATAAACTTAGTTTGTGCGAAGGAAAAACAAATTCCTTTTCCTCAAAGCATGAGGATTCTTACAGCGGTAAATAACCATGGGCTTACACTTGAAATCACCTGATGCATTACCCAAAAGGAGCAAGGTGAAGCGATCCTTTGCTGTCTTGAAGCCTGGTGCACTTTTCTCTTGCTGACTGATATAAGTTCATGTTGGCATTTTCTTCCAGAAAACACTTGTCTCGTCAGCATTAAACACTTGTTGTGGCTCATAGCCACCCTTAGTAGGACCCCCACTGACTCAATGGTTTAACCTACTGCAGGCGACCGCGGGCTCAAAATTTTTCCCCTCCAGCGAATCGCGTAATATAAGGTTTACGTCGTGTTAGATAAAAATGTGCCGCAATTCTTCAATCGCGTAATACCCAAAACGCGCAACATAAAGTCGTGCTAAATGAGGGTCTACTGTAAATAAAAAATAAAAATGGAATTCTTCTGTAAAGCCTGGAAATGTAACTAATAAAAAGAGAAAATGTTATTTTAGTACAGTGGACCCTCGGTTAACGAATACCCCGGAAATCGTGCAATTATGTAAGTATAATTTTGTAAGTTCTTGTGGAAGTGTATTTTTGGGGGTCTGAAATAGACTAACCTACGTGAAATTTTTCCTTAAGGGAGTAAATTCGTTCGGTAATGGCACTTGAGCAGACTTCAGGAGTGAAGTTTTTACGAAACTCGGGGGTCCACTGTACCAGGAATACCTGCATTGTTTATTCTGGATACTGTTTTGAAATTGGAATATTTTGAACTTTGTGTGAAATTGGCGAAATTACCAATTTCTGATCACTTTATTGGGTAGTTGAAATAGTTGATTGGGCAGTTTCTTGTGCTCAATCGATAAAATAGAAGTAATACTAACGAAATAGCTAAGAATTTGGTCAACTGGAATAAGGTAATTAGCATAAAATAGGAGTCAAAGTGGGCAAAATCGCTGATATGTAAATATCGCTGACAGTCAAAATAATTTTTTTTTTTTTTAAATTCTTGGACCCTGTGGACAATGCGTAGATCTATGGCTTGGACCCTGAAAGGGTTAAGTGCTCAATACAGCTAGGCATAAAAAAAAAGATAAAAAAGTAAAACAAACGCACAATATTTACCTTAAAATATAGGACAGGTTGCCCTTCCCTTACACAAATGTTGTGCAAAAAAGGCGGAAAAGCAGTGAAAGCACCAAACTTAATGAACAATGGCTTAACTGAAAACCAACGAAAATGTAGAACACCGAAAAGGGGATGCCAAATACGTAGGGCCCTCCTGTGCATTACTTTCATCCTTTCAAAAACAAATTACAACACCCCTAAAGAGCATAGTAAACAAATAAGGCAAGAAACATTTTTCCTATTTTTTTTTTTTATAATTAGGAGTGAATGGAGATGAATGGTTTTTGGGACTTGACGAGCTGTTTTAGTCTGAGCAGGGTAATATTTAGAAGGGATTCAGGGAAACCGGTTATTATAGATTTAGCCAGACTTGAGTCCTGGAAATGGGAAGTACAATGCCTGCACTTTAAAGGAGGTGTCTGGGATAGTGACAGTTTGGAGAGACTATTCTAAACTGTAGTATCCGAGTACCTCTGCAAAGACAGTGATTATGTATGAGTGAGGTGAGTGTTGAATGATGATGAAAGTATTTTCTTTTTGGGGATTTTCTTTCTTTTTGGGTCACCCTGCCTCGGTGGGAGACGGCCGACTTGTTAAAAAAAAAAAAAAAAAAGTATTACTACTGTATTATTGCAATATTGAAAGACATCCCTGCAAGCCTTACCTCCTCCTCCTCCTCCTCCTCTTCCTCTTCCTTAATTTCATTATCTTCATCTCCAGCCTTTGGAAGTCCTTGTGACATTTCCTGTAGCCACGTTTCCTCTGAAGGAGCTTCATCAATAGTAGGAAACATTCCAGTAGTTAAACGTTCTACACGCTCAGTTTTCCTCATCCGACCTTCTTCTTGAGAGATGGCTTTTTGCAACAGCACTTGATGGTCAGTGAAGGAAGGATTGTATGAAGTTCCTGTAAGCAGAATGGTTAGAATCAGCATTTCCTTGACCTTTATTAGACCTTTTATTATGTTATATTTACTCTGCAATCCTATTTGACAGTTTGCCTTGTAATTTGAACTTATTAGTACAGGTCGCCCTCCACATTTGCGAGGGTTAGGGGATCAAGAACCTCGCGAATGTTTGTTGCGCAAATATATTGTAGGGAAATATATTATTAGCATTTACTAAGCCTAACAATAATAACCCATGTGCAACATTTGTGCAACACCCTTTCAATTTTGGTACCACAGGTAGTGTCATCCTGCCAGAATGACCTATAACCTATGTCCTAAGTAAAAAGAAACAATTCTGGAACGTGTAATACATGTTTGTCAGGCTGGCCTGCAGCTGGCTGGCCACCTGGCTGGTTGATTGGCTTTCTCTATCTCCGTCTGTCTGTCTGTATCTATCTCTGTGTGTAATACCAGTTAGTTCATGAGCAACTCTCTGAAACAAGAGAGACAAGCAGACAGAAAGATTGAGACACACAGGCAGACAGATAGACAAGAGAGCTAGACAGACAGATAGACAGAGAGCTAGACAGACATGTTTATGTGTAACAGTGAAAATAAATAAAGTGAAGGCAGTGTACCCTCATCAAATGTCACCATTGACATTAGTGGAGTGATAAGATAAGATGAGCTCATCAAATGTCACCATTGTCATTAGTGGAGTGATAAGACAACTCTCATCAAATGTCACCAGTCATTAGTGGAGTGATAAGATAAGATGACACTCATCAAATGTCACCACTATCATTAGTTGAGTGATAAGAGGAATGACACATGTCTTATATCATGCTTCAAGGGAACTTCTTATTATTATATACTCCCTTGTATTCAAAATATTGCTGGGACCTATAAATACTATGTATATATTTCTAGACAACAGTATGTGACTAAGGCAGGTGAAAATGTTCATCGGTCACTGTGTTTGTGACTATTTGAGTATAATTTCAGTACCTAATATTAGTGTCAGAACAAAGATTAATTATGAAATTACATTAACTATGTTTATCCTTGAGTGAACATTACCCTGCGCACTCATCCAAACATTTCACAATAAATTCATTGTGTTTAGTGCTTGTTTATTGATTGTAACTGTGAAATAAGCCACAATGGGCCCAAAAAACTTCATAGTAGCATCCCTTTGGTAAAGAAAGTGACAAACACGGTAGAATTGAAGAAAGAAATTGTAGCAAAGTACCAAAGTGGAGGAGGAAGAGGGAGGAGAGAATGTGCCTTCTTCAGTGATTCTATGATATATATGATACTAAAGCAACATGAGTCGATAAAGGCTATAGCACCAGCCAGCGATAAAGTGTAGCATTAACAGTGTAGCAAGTAAGTTAAGTGATTAAACGATAGAAAAATGACGACACGAAACTTAACTCCATTGTTGTTTGAGGTAGTATACTATAGGGGCACAGACCAACGCCGCCCTCTGCCACCATCTCTTCCAAGGCAAGTGTAAATATTTCTTATTTATAGTGTAAATATTTCTTATTTATAAATTAAAGTGTAAATATTTCTTATTTATAAATTAAGGGGAGGGGGTACCAATTATTTTTTTTTCTTTTCGTCCGATTTCGTTCATTTTTTTTGCACGTAAAGACGTGTTTCTTATTTATAGTGTAAATATTTCTTTTTTATAAATTACGTACATTGTTTCAGTGTGAATAGTGGTGGTGGCTTCTGCTGCCTCCACCACCACCACTATATGTACGGCTTATGGTCAGTGGTCCTTATAAACCCAACAACAATAACACTACTTCCAGTTCTCTCATACATAATGACATATTTTATTCATTCTAGAGTATATATCATGTTTTTATGTTATTAACCCTTTGAGGGTTTTTGACGTACTAGTACGGCTTACATGCCAGGGCGTTTGACGTACTAGTACGCCTAAATTCTAGCGCCCACAAATCAAGCAGAAACAGGCTGGTAGGCCTAGATGTGAGAGAATGGGTCTGTGCGCAGTATAAAAAAAATCCTGCACCACCACAGTGCATAATGAAGAAAAAAAAACTCCGACCGTATTTTTAGTTTAAAACAGCGACTTTGCAGTCTATTTTCGTATGGTATTTATGATTATATTCTCGTTTTCTTGGTCTCATTTGATAGAATGGAAGAAATATTAGAGAAATAGAGATAATTTTGATCGGTTTCTCAATGACAAGTACCTAGAAATTGAGCGCAAAGTAGCGAAAATGTTCGATTTTTGGCGATGTTCAAGAGTAAACAAATC
Source organism: Cherax destructor (assembly GCA_009830355.1). Lineage (NCBI taxonomy): Eukaryota > Metazoa > Arthropoda > Malacostraca > Decapoda > Parastacidae > Cherax > Cherax destructor. The sequence continues at coordinate 20,874 of WNWK01027402.1, forward strand.
ACGCCACACGTACAATACACATCAACTGGCGACTCTAATATTCTTGCACAAGTGTGCTGAAGTCATTTATACCGTTTTTACAATGATGCAGTAGTATACATAATAATAAATCTTCAATTTATTGTGAGAATAAAAATTCAAAATGGAAAGCAAAAGTAATGTAAGAGTGGCCTGGAGACGTGACTAATGGACAGATAAAATGTTATTCGAGTGCCAGGAATGTCTGTCTCGTTTATTCTGGACCCTATTTTGAAATTGGCATCTTTTGAAATTTGTGTGAAATTGGACAAATTGCCAATTTCTGACCACATTATTGGGTAGTTGAGATCGGTAAATTGGCGGTTTCTTGTACTCAATCGATAGAAGAAATAGAGTTCTAGCGAAATAGCTATAATTGTAGTAGACTGAAACATTGGAATTTGCCGAAAATAGGGCTCAAAGTCGGCGAAATCGCCGATGCGTAAATAGCATCGATACCGCTAATTTTCCGAGAGCATAATTCCGTTAGTTTTCGATCAAATTTCATAATTTTGGTGGCGTTATGATCGGAAAAAGATTATCATTTCATAAGAAAAAATAATTTCTTTTTTTTCCGAAAATGTTTCGACCCTGAGAGAGAGTTAAGAATTGGGGTCTCGACCCTGAAAGGGTTAATATGGTTTATTATGTCATATTGAATTGTGATAGATAACTAAGCCGTAGAATTGTGATAGAGTTTATATTAGTGTTATATTGAAGGGCTATCTTGGCCTGCCTCCAAACAAACTCTCCTGCCTCTCTCATATGCCAACAAGAGACTTCAATACAGGTAAAACTGATTCAAATGTTCATTTATCCATTAAAATTAGTACTTTATATTTATTTCTCATTGTTTTCTGTATGTAAAACTAAAGTATTTATTCTTTAAAAAAATAAATTTTTTGGTGAATATTTTTGGGTGAAACGGATTAGTGGACCCTCGGTTTTCGTTCACCTAAAAACTCGAACAATTATGTAAGTGTATTTTCGTAAGTGCTTTTGTAAGTGTATTTTTGGGGGGTCTGAAATGACTAGCCTAATTTACATTTGTCCTTATGGGAACAAATTCGTTCGGTAACGGCACTCAAACAACATTCTGGAAAGAATTTTCTATGAAAACCGAGGGTCCACTGTAATTGTATTTACATTATTTCTTATGGGAATTACAGTGGACCCCTGAATTATGTCATTATTTCGTTTCAGAATGCTGTTCAAGTGCCGTTACCTAACTAATTTGTTCCCATAAGGAATAATGTAAATTGGATTAGTCCTTTTAGACCCCCAAAAATACACTTACAAAAATACACTTGCATAATTGTTCGAGTTTGGAGCAGTACGTAATCCAGGGGTCCACTGTATTAGTTCGACTTTTGGCCAGTTCGAGTTGAGGCCTAGCCCTGGAACGGATTACGGCCGTAACTCGGGGGGTCCACTGTAATTGAGAAGCAGTGTAGCAAGCCTACTGGGTAAGCCCCTCTCAAATCCATTCTGGTGCTTCAGCTTCATATTGCTCCAGACTATAGAGTACAACTCTTCTCCAGGCTGAAGGACTGAACACCTCAAAACTAAGCCTTTGAGGGTGATGGACTGATTACATATTTACTACTACAGTGGAGCACCAGATTTCGTCAATAATTCTTTCCAGAAGGCTGTTCGAGTGCCGTTTCCGAACGAATTTGTTCCCATAAGGACAAATGTAAATTAGATTAGTCCGTTTCAGACCCCCAAAAATACACTTACAAAAGCACTTACAAAAATACACTTACATAATTCGAGTTGGGAGCAGTACGAAATCTGGGGGTCCACTATATGTACTACTATTCTCTCTCTTCTATTAAGTTAAATATCCATCTGCTCATTTTCTGTTTTTTTTTTTTATTTACACATTTTGTGTTATCACACTATGGTCACATCTGTCAAACCAGAGCCAGTAATCTATTTCTGTAGGGCTTACACATTTTTTTTTTTTCAACAAGTCAGCCGTCTCCCACCGAGGCAGGGTGACCCAAAAAGAAAGAAAATCCCCAAAAAGAAAATACTTTCATCATCATTCAACACTTTCACCACACTCATACCTAATCACTGTCTTTGCAGAGGAGCTCAGATACGACAGCTGAGAATAGTCCCTCCCAGCTGTCACTATCTCAGACCCCTCCTTTAAAGTGCAGGCATTGTACTTCCCATTTCCAGGACTCAAGTCCAACTAAATCAATTAACTGGTTTCCCTGAATCCCTTCACAAAATGTTACCCTGCTCACACTCCAACAGATCGTCATGTCCCAAAAACCATTCGTCTCCATTCACTCCTATCTAACACGCTCACACATGCTTGCTGGAAGTCCAAGCCCCTTGCCCACAAAACCTCCTTTACCCCTTCCCTCCAACCTTCTCTAGGACGACCCCTACCCTGCCTTCCTTCCCCTACAGATTTATACGCTCTCCAAGTCATTCTACTTTGATCCATTTTCTCTAAATGACCAAACCACCTCAACAACCCATCTTCAGCCCTCTGACAAATACTTTTAGTAACTCCACACCTTCTCCTAATTTCCACATTCCGAATTTTCTGCATAATATTTACACCACAAATTGCCCTTAGACAGGACATCTCCACTGCCTCCAGCCTCCTCCTCGATGCAGCATTTGCAACCCATGCTTCACACTCATATAAGAGTGTTGGTACCACTATACTTTCGTACATTCCCTTCTTTGCCTCCATGGATAACGTTTTTTGTCTCCACAGATACCTCAATGCACCACTCACCTTTTTTCCTTCATCAATTCTATGGTTAATCTCATCCTTCATAAACCCATCCGCTGACACGTCAACTCCCAAATATCTGAAAACATTTACTTCTTCCATAATCCCTCTCTCCAATGTGATATCCAATTTTTCTTTATTTAAATCGTTTGATACCCTCATCACCTTACTCTTATCTATGTTCACTTTTAACTTTCTACCTTTACATACTCTCCCAAACTCATCCACTAACCTTTGCAACTTTTCTTTAGAATCTCCCATAAGCACAGTATCATCAGCAAAAAGTAACTGTGTCAACTCCCATTTTGCATTTAATTCTCCATAATTTAATCCCACCCCTCTCCCCAACACCCTAGCATTTACTTCTTTTACAACCCAATCTATAAATATATTAAACAACCATGGTGACATTACACATCCCTGTCTAAGACCTACTTTTACCGGAAGTAATCTCCTCTCTCCTACACACCCTAACCTGAACCTCACTATCCTCATAAAAACTCTTTACAGCCTTCAGTAACTTACTACCTATTCCATACACTTGCAACATTTGCCACATTGCTCCCCTATCCACTCTATCATATGCCTTTTCTAAATCCATAAATGCAATAAAAACTTCTCTACCTTTATCTAAATGCTGTTCACATATATGCTTCACTGTAAACACTTGATCTACACATCCCCTACCCACTCTAAAACCTCCTTGCTCATCTGCAATCCTACTCTCTGTCTTACCTCTAATTCTTTCAATAATAACCCTGCCATACACTTTACCTGGTATACTCAGTAAACTTATTCCCCTATAATTTTTACACTCTCTTTTATCCCCCGTCCCTTTATATAAAGGAACTATACATGCTCTCTGCCAATCCCTAGGTACCTTCCCCTCTTTCATACATTTATTAAACAAAAATACCAACCACTCCAGCACTATATCCCCCCCTGCTTTTAACATTTCTGTCATGATCCCGTCAATTCCAGCTGCTATACCCACTTTCATTCTACGTAATGCCTCACGCACCTCCCCCACACTCACATCCTGCTCTTCTTCACTCCTAAACGATGTTGTACCTCCCTGGCCAGTACATGAAATTACCGCCTCCCTTTTTTCATCGACATTTAAAAGTTCCTCAAAATATTCCCGCCATCTACCCAATACCTCCAGCTCCCCATCTACTAACTCCCCTACTCTGTTTTTAACTGACAAATCCATTCGTTCCCTAGGCTTTCTTACCTTGTTTATCTCACTCCAAAAATTTTTCTTGTTTTCAGCAAAATTTCTTGACAGAGCCTCTCCCATTCTTTTATCCGCTCTTCTTTTGCACTCTCTCACCACTCTCTTCACCTTTCTTTTACTCTCCATATACTCTGCTCTTCTATTAACACTTCTGTTTTGTAAAAACCTCTCATAAGCTACCTTTTTCTCATTTATCACACCCTTTACTTCTTCATTCCACCACTCACTCCTCTTTCCTCCTGCACCCACCCTCCTATAGCCACAAACTTCTGCCCCACATTCAAATACTCCATTTTTAAAACTATCCCAACTCTTCAACCCCCTACTACTCATGAAACTATCCACCTTTCTGCCAATAGTTGTTTATATCTCACCCTAATTCCTCCTCCCTTAGTTTATACACTTTTACCTCTCTCTTACTTGTGTTGCCATTTTCTTTTGTCCCATCTAAACCCTTTTAAATCTTGTAGCTACACAAATAATGATCTGATATATCTGTTGCCCCTCTATAAACATGTACATCCTGAAGCCTACCCATCAACCTTTATCCACCAATACATAATCCAACAAACTACTTTCCTTAGTGCTATATCATACCTTGTATATTTATTTATACTGTTTTTTATAAAATATGTATTACTTATTACCAAACCTCTTTCTACACATAGCTCAATTAATGGTTCCCCATTTACATTTACCCCTACCCAAATTTACCTACTACTCCTCCACAACATTTTTACCCACTTTAGCATTAAGATCCCCAACCACAATTACTCTCTCACTTGGTTCAAAACTCCCCCCTCCTCAACATTTCCCAAATCTCTCTCTCCTCTACACTTCTCTCTTCTCCCGGTTATAACCTTACTATAACCCTTTCACTCCAACCTTTATTTTACTCCCATAATCCTTGAATTTATACATTTATATTCCTTCTTTACCCGCCCTAAATGATTATTCAACATTATTGCCACTCCTTCTTTAGCTCTAACTCTATTTGAAACCCTGACCTAATCCCATTTATTTCTCCCACTGAAACTCTCCTACCCCCTTCAGCTTTGTCTCACTTAAAGCCAGGACATCCAGCTTCTTTTCATTCATAACATCTACAATCATCTCTTTCTTATCATTCACAACATCCCGCACATTCAAACATCCCACTTTGGGTTTTCTTCTTTTTTTTTTTAGTAAGCTATACAGGAAAAGGGGTTACTAACCATTGTTCCCGGCATTTTAGTTGACTTTTACAACGCATGCTTGGAGGGAAAGGTTCTTTTTTCCCCTTCCCCATGGATATGAAAAAAAAAACCAATAAGAACAAGAACTATTAAGATAAAATCAAGAAAACTCAGATGAGTGTGTATATAAACGTGTACATGTTTTGTGTGACCTAAGTGAAGTGAAAGGGGAAGACGTACTGAAATCTTCTGTTTATGAGACGAAAA
>WNWK01027403.1:0-26330 GCA_009830355.1 Cherax destructor
GCCATGGCGGCACTCTACCCATTTGAGGTGGAAGCCTAGTCCTGAGCCCTCTTGGGGTGGGGGTGTTGCATGCAAAGAGTATGTAACCTTTATTCGGAGTATGTTAAACACACCCACATAGGCTCCCCTCCAACCAGCGAACCATCGTTAAGGGCTTGGCGATGGGGCCCCATCATCAAATCAACGACTCGGTTCAGCCAATTAAAATGCGAGTTTAACAATGACAAAGATGACGTGGATACCACTCACGGTTTGTCATTGGAATTCCTGCATAGAGCTGGTTGTGGAAAGTTGTCTGTCTTTTGGCTGTTGCTTAGCCTAGATAACTGTGGCGTGCACTAAATACTACTCCTTTGTATATAGTGTACATATGTGTAAAAAGCCCTTTTTTTATTTACTTGGTGAAGGAAAAGACAAAAGTCTAATATATTCATAACTTCTTGAAAGAAATACAAATTAAAAGCATTTTCTACTGTATTTCGTTGCTCCAAGCTCCCTTTTACACTCAGGTTAACAGGCCATTGTACCTGAGGTTGTAATACTAACTATTTCCTTCCTGAGCCAATGTCTACCATATGCCAAATAAACTTAAAGACCCTACTCTCTAATTCTTTAACATCCCAACTTAATAAAGGAAAAATGTTGGCAATATACCATATCTTACTATATATCATGTTATTAACCACAATGACCCTCTGCCTCAACGTTAGCTCTCCCACTCACCAACTATTCAACTGCTCCATCGCACTTTTAACCACATTCCTTGAATTCACCTCTCTCGCCTCATCCCTGTCCCTCATGTAAACAATACCACATATTTTCACCCTGTCCACAATTTTCCACCCATACCTGCTACCCAACCCACCCCCCACCCAAGCGCCTACCTCCAACAATATGGATTTAGCTCCATTAACCCTCATGCCAGTAGCACTGCAGAAAAACTTTAAGTGAATTCCTATGTTAACCAGTCCCACCTCGTGATACACTAACACCGTGGTGTCATCTACATATCCCACCACATTTCTAATCCCTTATCCCTCCCCCCCAACCCCTTCCCATCCCCCACTAATCTGTAAAACGGATCCAGTAAGCAAGCGAAAAGAATCTGCGACAGGGGACAACCCTGTCACAGACCTCTTTCCATCCTAACCACCCCTCCCAACCTACCATTTATTTGCACCCTCACACTTGCCCCTGCATATAATGCCCTAACCCAATCCAGCACTTCCAATCCAAACCCCTGCCTTTCCATTATTCCAAACATACTCTCACGCTCCACACTATCATATGCTCCCTTCCAATCCAGTGCAAGTATTCCTACTTCTACCTCTCTATCTATGAAATCTTTAATACGTTCATGTCCTTCTCCCACACCCCTTCCCGGTATCCCCCCTGTCCTTCCTCAATCACCCTCCCTAACACTCTTTTTAATCTATTAACTAAAATTTTAGCATATATTTTATAATCCGTATTCATAAGGACTAAAGGTCTATAATTCTCTAAAGTTTCCCCTTCCTTCCCCTTCCTCACTAATACCATTACCCCCATACCCATGTCCCTCCCCATTACACCTGTCCTTTTCATACCATTCATCACACCTACCATACAATCCTTTATAATGTCCCAATTCCTCCTTATAAAATTCATTTACCAAACCATCCATACCTGGAGCCTTGCCCTTACTTAACCCTTCCACTGCCTCCCACACCTCTCTCTCACTGATCATGCCCTCCAATCCCTCCCGATCTTCCCTACTCAACCTCTCCCTAATCTTTCCCAATAAAATGCTCCTTTCCTCCATACCCCCCCCCCCCTCACTACTCATGTGCCTTGCAAACCATTATCAGCATACACATTCATTCCTTCTGTGGAATTTATTATCATACCCTTCACATAATTTCCCATGTTTTCATCCACTTCCAGATACTCCAATGACATTCTATCCCTTCTCTGTTTACACTTCCCCAAAACATATTGGGAGGGCCTATCCCCCCACAACACATCATCCATTCCGGCTTTCATTCTACATGCCCCAAACCTCTCATTCTGCAAAGTCATCAACCTATCTTTCAATGCCTAAATTTCCTCTGTCATTTTATGTCCTCCCCGCATATAACAGTCTTTCAAGAGGCCCTCAATATAATTTTGTAAACCGTATCTCCATCCTGCTTCTTCCCTTCCCAACCTCTAATAGTAAGCCTGGATGCCAGGCTTCCCCGTACTTACCCACCAATCCACCAAAGCCCCCCCTCCCTACTCCCCATCCAAAACCCACCCCACCAATCCCTAAATTCCTCCCTTTTACCATCACCCTTTAATAACTGAACATTTAATTTCCAAAAACCCCTATACCATTTTGCAACCCCTTCCCACCCCACCTCCACCAACACTCCCCGATGATCCGAGAAACCCACATCCAAATATTGCACCTCCCCCTACTACAACGCTACCTGTTACATAAATCCTGTCTAGTCGAGCCGCATACCCTCTTCTAACAAACATAGGCTCACCGGCACCTCCCACCCCAATCAGGTCTTTCAAACCTACCCTCCTAAGTATGTCCCTTAAGGCTGCAAGAACACAACCTCCACCCCGCGGTTCCACATCCCTCTCTCTAATTACACAATTAAAATCTCCTCCAACAATCGTTACACTAGGCAAATCCCGACATGCATAAATCATGTAATCCCAAACAAAGTCCACCTTCACCTTCCTTGCCGCCTCCGCCAGCATGTACACCCCTAAAAAACATACCCTAACTCCACTGCACTCCCCATCTAATCTAACTAGCCTACCCCCGCCACACCTCCCATCGCAAAGGTTTGAAAGGGTCTGACACCGCCACCGCTACTGCCACCCCCCCCCTTTAATCAACTGGATGAACTTGCAAACACTTTGTAGCCATTCAAAAGTAACTCCCCACCACTCATATAATTGTGTTCCTGTATAAAAGCAACTGTCACACCATACCTTCGCAACGTACACTCCACCCAAGCCCTCTTGATTTCATCCCTCAACCCGTTTACATTAAGTGTAAAACACTTGAAATCTATGTCAAGGCTTTGCCCCTAGGCCTCTGTGGAAGTTGTACCACTGACTTCCCTTTACTCAGTTTACCCATTTGCTTCCCTTCCTTAAAAGAACCCCACTCTTGCACCAAACCTAGATCTTTTTTAGCAACTTCCACCAAAGGCTTTTTACAGATCCTCTGCGCCGGTGTCAGCACATCCTCACTGCCTGATGAATTGCCAGACCTTTTACGTGTCCTCTGTATTTATTCCACACTACTTGCATTCTCGGTCTGATGGACCTCCACCTGCACATCCTCCATAATTAAGTGGTGGTCCTCTGGACTGGCACTCTCCACACTTTCCACCACATTCACTGCATCTATCAAACCATCATTAGTGTTTACACTTAGCACCGGCAAAGGGTTGTCCAATATTTCCTTTAATATTTGTTCCAATGGTACATCCTCTGCCGGACTCTCATGGTGATCACAGTCAACCACTGGCATAACAGATTCCTGCGTTAGGGTTTGACAAACCACCTCAAATCCCTCCATAATCTCACTAAAAAGTTTCGTCTGCTTCTCCCATTGCGTCTCCTCCTTCTGTTCCTCTCTCTGCACCTGCACTTTCACTACTCGTTGCTCTGGAACCTGTCTGGATCCCGTCCTCCTCATGCAGTCTGCCGCCACATGATCGTAGGCTCCACACAGGCGACACGTCCTGCGCTGTCCCATGCAGGTCACATACACTTGGGTCCTGAAGTCTAGTAGAACAACGTAGAACGGTATGGGGTGCTTCAAGGTCATTTTCAACGAGAACGACCCCTCAAAGAGGCCCATCAAAGGTCCCTCACCCACTTTCCAGGTGTTGCTGCGCTTATCGTACCGTACGCACTGAAGACTGTACTGATGTCCGTTGGGTCCGCTTTGGGACGTTCTTCAAACGTACCCAAGTGTACGTACGTGAAACGTCCTTCAATCGTACCTGAAGTCCAGTGTGCACGGTGTATACATGATCCTGGTGTCGATCTACGAGTTGGTCATAAACTTCTGCCATCAGTAGCTTCACAAAAACCCTATTCATCCCATTCAGGGCAACGCCATACAAATCTTCTTTGTCAAGTCCATACACATCTCATAATATCGTTGGTAACACAGTCCCGGCCGTTGCAGGGTGTAGAACGCCCGTCACAAGGTCAACACAGACAGTATTCAAACGTCTCCTCCCTGCTGTCGCCATGTTGTTTTGGAAAACCAAAGTGCTGTAAAGCGTCGCCAGGGGTCAGGTCAGAGCACCGCACACCCTCACACCACCAGAGCTGGGCTGCGACTGACTCACAATTACTCATTTGCTTTCAGAACCTTCCCAACCTAAGCAAAAAATACATTTACCTGGTCTTCCCCCATTACACCTGATTGCCATAGGCGACGCTCACCCCGACTCACACAGAAAAGTAAACTCATCCCACCTAAATAAAAAGCAATCACTCATAACACACCTGGGAACCCCCATCCCAGGGATGCCCAGCCCCCGTAGTCTGACAATCACCTATATGATAACAAAATTCCTACTGTCAACCTATGGTAGGACGCCGGGAACATTTTTTCCCACGCCCTCCCATACAACATGCCATTCCTACTAATCGTTCTATAGAATTGCGCCGCCATAGCCCTGATCCTCACTTCACCCCTTTCATCCCTTAAATCCCAAGACACTTGTAAATAATCTGCAACCAAGTACATTACCACTCTCCTTACCTCATCATAAACTCCTTCTATGTCTAAGCTTAACGCTCTCAACGTTGACAGACCCCCGCCCCCCACAGCCCGTATGACCCTCCCAAACCATATCCTCACATGACCCAATCCATCACAAAAATATACTGCATGATATGCAGTATCAATGTTCCCACACCTTGCACATTCCGCATTCCTGATTAAACCCATATTATACAGCATAGCCCTGGATGCTAGGACTCTGTGTAAAAACCTATATACAGTAACCCTGACCCTTGAAGGCAATTAAATTTTTACAAAACTCTTCCACACACTACCCCAATCATACATAGGATAAACCGCTTCCCCAAGTACCAGATCTTCCCCATACCCTTCCTTCGTCCTATCCTTGCTAATACACCCACCTTCACTTTCCTTGGCTCACGTGCCACTAACAGCACACACAACATATTCTCACACTTTCTCAATTCCTTACCTGTCCACCATTTACGTACATCCTGCATGACCTTACCCACCCTCACTCCCCTGACACCTGCCACCCATAAAAAACGCTGCCTCACATATATTCCTAACAACCAATCATGCAAAGATATAAGTCCCATCCCCCCCCCCCGCTGCACAGGCATCATAACTACCTCTCTATTGAGCCAGTGCCTCCCAAATCCCCACACATACCTAAGCACTTTCTCTTGTAACCTTCTAATTTCCCTACCGGCTAACAGGAACACCGCTTCTACGTGCCACAGCTTACTATATATTAAAACATTCACTAGGATAACCCTCTGTAATAAAGTTACCTCACAAGGCTTCCACCCCCCATTCTTTTAATAGCTGACCCAACCACTGCAACTGTGTTCTCCCTCGCCCTTTCTAAATCAGTACAATATATTACCCCACAAATCTTTAAACTACCAACAACCAACCAACCATACCTTTTCCCCAGTGCACCCCCCACCCACGAACCTACCTCGAGCAATTTTGATTTTATTTTATTAACCCTTAACCCCGTAGCATTACCAAACACACTAATAATTCTGCCCACATTTCACAACCCTTCTTCATCCCTCACTAATATAGTGGTGTCGTCTACATATCCTATAATACCCGCATCATTTCCCCATCATTTCCCGTTCCTACCACCCTCTCCCCGACACCTTCTGATATTAGCCTGTAGAACGGATCCTGCACACACGCAAACAGGATTTGTGACAATGGACAACCCTGCCACAAACCCCATCCCATGCACACCGCCTCACCCACTCTCCCATTCACCTGCACTTTCACACTTGCTTCCCTATACAAAGTGCCCACCCATTTAAGAATTTCTTCACTGAGCCCTTGTTTTTTTCATCACAGACACTAGCATTCCTCTTTTCCACACTATCATACGCTCTCGCCCAGTCTACCCCTAAAACTCCTCCCCCTTCCCTAGCCTCTATAAAATCCTGTATCTGATTATGTGGCCCCCTCATGCATCTGCCAGGTATTCCATATTGCCCTTCTGCTACAACCTTGCCTAATACTTTTTTAATCCTATTTCCCAATATCCTAGCAAATATCTTGTAATCTGCACATAATAAGGTGATTGCTCTGTAATCATTGACTGTTGTTACTACCTTCCCTTTCAGCACCAAAACCACAACCCCGATATGTTGATCCCCTCCCATGAGCTCGTTTGTTTTCATAAGGCACACCAGACATTCCCTTAACACCTCCCAATTACTCTTGTAAAAGTATTCCATCTATACCGGCACTTTCCTCTCCCGCATCCCTATAACTGCCTCCCATACTTCTTCCTCTGTTATTTCCCCTTCCAACTCATCTCTACTTTCTTCCCCTATCCGTGGCACTATTCCTTCCAAAACTATGTCCCTATTCCCAACTGTTCCCTCCCTGCAAGATAAATATTGATTGAACCATTTCTCGACATAATAACTCATTCCCTCTGTTGATTATAAGACTTGCCCCTTCCTATAACCTTCCAAATCCTCTTCAACACCCAAAGACAAAATGGTCATATCCCTTCTACGTTTTTGGAACTTACGTAATACTGTCAGCGACGGTTTGTCACCACTAAGTATATCTTCTACTCCCCCCTGATCCTAAAAGCTTGGAAACGTTCGTTTTGAACCTCCCTTAACCGTTCTCTGATGCTCGCCACCTCTACCTGATGTCCCCCCTCTCCCCTATCATTATAATACCTTAACTGACTCTCCAAGTACCTCTGCAGCCCATATTTTAATTGACCCTCTATCCTAGCCTCTCCTTTATAATACTCCCTAATATTCAGCTTCGCTTTCTCAAACCACCATTTAGTTATATCCGACTCTCTCTTCCCATCAGTCCATAATGCCGTCCACCTATCAGCAAATCTCATACTACTTCCTTCTCCCTTCAATAATCTAACATTCATCTTCCAATAATTATAAAAAGTTCTTACCATGCCCCGTTATTCTAAATCCGCTATCACTCCCTTGTGATGAGAGAATCTGACATCAAGAGTATGTAGTGGCTCCACATTAATCGCACTAGTAATATAAATCCTGTCCTGCCTTGCCGCATACCCTCTTCGCACAAAAGTGTGCTCTATCTTCCAACCGTCTCCTCGCTGAACATCCACTACACAGCAGCACCTAGAACCTCATGCAAAATTCCCAATTCACACCCTGCTCCCACTGGCTTTACATCCCTCTTTCTTATAACGCAGTTCCAATCTCCACCTATCACTGTTATTAACGGCAACCCACTCATGTAGAATACTAACTCCTCTTTTACAAAATCTTCCTTAATTTTGCGGTTATTTACCGCAGGCAAATAAACCCCAATAAAACATACCCTTGTATCACCCCAAAACCCTTCCACCCTTACCACCCTATTTCCCCTCCCTCCTCCCATTTTAATGGACGGAACTCCCTACATACCTCTTAAACCCATTCATACATAACTCACTTCCTAATATATAATTATGTTCTTGAAGAAAACATAAATCAACTTTCAAACAGCGGAACGTGACCTCCCCCCACTTACGCTTGACCTCAGAATGGAGGCCATTCACATTCATTGTGACACACCTGAAGCCTGCATAGGGCTTTCCTCGACGCTTCTGTATCTTCTGCATGCCACTCTTCCCTGTTTCAACATTATTACTCTTATCACAACCCTTTATACCTACTTCCTCACCAATTTTTTTACACCCTAGTCCCTCGTCCCTCACCCTCACCCCCCTCCTCTTTCCCCGTCCTGGCTACATCAGCCCACACCTTCTTACACACCCTCTGCCTGGGCGTGATTATATCATCCTCAGCCGATCCACTCGGCCGTTTCCACGAACTCCCAGGTGTTTCCATGATCTCCATGTTCTCATTACAATGCACCTGCACCACTACCACCTTCACTGGGATTGGGACCAAACTCCCCGCCACACTGTCACTCATCCCTCCAACCCGGTCCTCCTGCTCCCACGCCAACACTGCATCCACTAACTCTTCACTCTGCAGTGACTCTCCACACAATGGCCTGTCTAACATGCTCGTCAGATCTTCGAGCATAGGATCGATCAAACCCAAATCTAGCTCTACCTGCCGGACAGTGTCATCCTGTTTCTGCTGATCATGATCTTCCAGTTTGTCAGGCAAGGTATAAATATGATTCTCTGTTTGTTCCACCATCTCACTCCACCTATTGAGTCCACGTCCACGTCCTCATGAGGCCTCACATCATTGATATCCTTACTACCAGAATCATGTTGACGATGTGACTGCAGGGTCAGCCTCTTTTCACATTCTATCGCTATATGCCCCGTTGATCCACATATCCTACAAGTGCGCACTTGACCAGCATAAGTCACATATACTTGAGTTTTAAATCCCTCCATGAGCACATATGAAGGAATTTGTTGTCGTAGCGTCATTTTCAACATATACAAGCCTTCAGGGAAACCAGCATATAGCCCCTACAACAACCGACCAACCAATGCTTCATGTATTATTCCATAATGTCCAAATGTTTGTCTGCTATCATACTACAAAGCATGCAGCATGACCAATGGAACATTACGAATCCTTATCCAACTGAAGTAGCCAGAAACATCATGTAACTTCACTATTAACCCGGGGTTCACCTCCATGCGTTGTTCTTGGAATTTATCCACTAGCCGGTCGTAAACAAAGCTCTCCAAAAATTTGACAAAAATTCGTGCTGATCCATTGAGGGAAATGCTGTAAATCTCTCCGTGTTGAATCCTGAAAGTATCCCTGATAATTGCAGGTAGTAAGACGTTTGCATTACTAGGGTATATTGCTCCTTTGATGAGTTCTAGACAGACCGTGTTGATTCGGCATTTGGAGCGGTCCGCCATTTTGCTGTGCAAACTGCAGTACCACCAACGGCCACCAGGGACTAGCTCAGAGACAACCTCTCGTGACGAGAGCTGAGCGTCCATATTTTTGTTTTATAGAGAAGCGGGTATGTCATAAATAGGAGCACAGAGCGGGCAGAAGACTTAGGAGTGTTGAAAATAGAGATGAAGGCGGCACTTTCCTTATACTCGTAGACGGTGTAGAATTGCAGCTCGTGGGAGGGGCCGAGGGTTTGCTCCCGTATGTTGAAGGTCAGCTGCGCCTCAGAAATGCTTACGCAGCGGTTGCAGCTCTGCGGCTCCGAGTGTAGGAGAACCTTGAGCTTGAAGGCGGAGTTGATGCCGATAGCAGGAGGATCCCAGCTCACTAGCGCTCTAACCCGCCCTCACCTGGATGCTCAGGATGCTAGGTAGCAATAACAACACTATCACAAAGTGAGCACCATTATTACCAGGATGCTAGTGGCACTGTTTAATAGATACACAGAGAGAAGTTAGTGGTGCCACTGTGTAGAGAAAGAAGAAGGAGGGTTACTGTGGATAGTATACAATCAGATCGCTATAGTGGGGTTAAGACACACACACACACACACACACACATACCAAAATAAGGCCAAGTGTCTATCTGCATATGCCTATGACAACTGGTAACTAACACGAATGTTAAAACTTGAAGCCGATCAGAAGAACTTGTGTCGACCTTTCACAAGGAAATATTTTGGGAATGACCTGTGTGACATTGTGTATAAGTCACCCATCTATGCAAATAGACCCATAAATCTTGCCCAAGACATATTACAGCAGCAAATAAATTTTAAAGTCGATGGAATAAGGCGTTCCCGAGTAATAGACAGTTTATAAGAAATGAAAAGAAAATGTGAGAAAATTATCCAAAGGGGGGGGGGGGGGTATGCGCCCTTACTACCCTTGGTAAGGGCCCTCACCCTTTCCTACCTTAGGAAAGGGCCAGAGGAGGCGCGTCTGGCTGAGAAAAACAATTTAATTCAAGCCAGATGTACTGTCAACAGTGTGTCAAGAATTGTGCTGACCACAGCACCACGAGGCACCTCGTGGCACCACATGGATGCACGAGGCTGCACAAGGCAGCATGAGCGATCAGATTGAATTTGGCCACCGCAAGAACGGGTCATACGATTCTAGGGGTCATGCGGCGCGAGGCGACGTAAATCAACATAGACATTACTCGTACGCGTCCGTTAATCTCCACTAACGTCGGGAAATAAGATAAGAACTCTGTTCCAGCACGTTTAGTGAATAACATCAACATTGCAGTATATTCAGAAGTGTGCGCAGCTTCTTACTGCAAAAGGATGAACGTAGAGACAATCGCAAGTGAATTCCATCGAAACAAGACGGTGATTCTTCAGCGGCATTCTACAATCAAGACAGCATTTCCGCCGTATATGGTGGAGCCAACACAATCGCTCAAAGCTACACGAGCAGGGTAAGAATTTGATGCTCTGGTCAAACAGGGGACTGCGCAGTTCTTGTAGTCAAGAACATTAAATTTGTACCTAGGGACGGCGGTTATGCGTGGACTTTTTAGTCCAAACACGTGAGTACATCGCCTTTCAGTCCATTCAAGACTGGAAATATGGACATACGCTCCTTTGGGGCAATATATTATAATAAACCATGTGTGATATTTTTTCCATACAGCCCTGTGGAGAGTGTGGCAATATATGGATCCCCTGAGAAGGTGTTGGGGAAGGCTGCGACATCTTGGATTCATCAATAAGTTAAGTAACATACAGTCCACGTTATCGTTGGAGCCCATCCTCCACAGTAAATGTTGGCTAGAATGCGCTGAAAAATAGGAAAGTATCCCCTTGTTAAACTTAAAACATATAAAACTAATAATGTTGGCAGTACTGTTTTCTCAATTACAATCTATTTAATTTGTGCAATCCTGTAAGAAAAAACTGTAATAATATTTTTTTTAAATTAGAATTTGATAAAATTGGCCAAAACTAGCAAATTGGTACAACCCAAAATTTATGAAAAAATAATTCTAAATAAGATATCCCAGTGTTTATGGTTAAAATATGATCAGAAATGACATTCTCCTGTTATCACATTTGAAACGAATTACTTAATAATATTAATAATTTTGGCAAATATAAATTTAAGCAGCTGTGAGTAAGTTAGTAAAGTCCGCCAATAATAAAAGTTTGAAACCGATCATAAAAGGCATTCTCCGTTAATTGATCTGATTCCAACAATTCTATTTTTTTTTTAAGACTCATTAAAATGTAAATTTGCCCCTTCTCAGACTAAACTCAAGAGGAATCATTCTTTTTATAGAATGCATCATTTATAATACTTTTTAGCCAATCGTAAGAAATACTCTTTACTTATTGAATTAAAAACGATTACTATTTATTCAACAATGGAAAAAGACACCATGCCCAACCTTTTTAGGGCAGGGTAGGTGCCAGCTCGCAAGACTGCCCTTCCCATCAGCCTCCCAGGGGCGGAGAAGATGGCAGACCAGAGAGGCCTAGCGTCTCCCTATGAGCCTCGTGAGGGCGGGGAACTTGGCTAGGCCTGGGGACAATTGGTCCCAGACGATGAGGAGGTACTTGTACCTCCTCCCATGGAAGACATAGGTCTCAGACACTCCCACGACAGGGAGCCAAGGCCGGGTCACCAGCTGGAAAAGACCCGGAGAGTACCGGCGAATCTACAACAACAATATTGATTCAATAAAAATGGTAAATAATAATAATAATAATAATACTTTATTGAGACATGGTACAATGATACATGGTTGAGTAGACAAGATACATAGGTATTAATGAGATGTACATGCCAAAAGCCCCTAATATGCTGTGCATTGCCGGTACAAATGGTACCAAGTAGCAACGTGAGGGTTGTGGTCTGAACACCACACCAATGATTAAAATTTTAAGGCGAACAGATACGTTATTCTCCAATTATGGCCCGATTTCCAATGATTCCATTTTTTTTACAATATTTTGCTGCATCAACAAATTTGGCTGCACGCAAACGATACTCAACAGATTCTCTCTTGGCCCTTAGATGCATCAACCATTAAATACTGAAGTCGTTCAGAAAAGATAATCTGAAAATTATTGAACGTGTCATAACGAGAATAATAATTCACACTGTTACACATAAAATAGTCAAATTAACACCTCCTTTTAATTTCCCTACCTGCCACCATTAATTGTTTAGCACATAAAGATTCTGGAAGCTATCCAAGCCATTCAAGAATGCTGGAAATGGGCTCAACTCTGGTCATTTTGAACATAAAAGTGCCAGGTGTTCGAAGAATTGGATTCCTGTTACTATACACAAGTGTAGAAAACCTGAAGGCGATTGGAGGAGACATTTTCTTAATATGGGCGAAATAGAATCGAGGAGTTGAGGGAAGAAAAACAAATTCCGGCGACCTCTTAAATGTTCCCATTCGGGGATACCTGATGAGCGAGCTGAAAGCGTAACCAGCATGTTATCTTCATCATGACCAGGAGTTCTCAGCCTTTTCCAGGCCATTCCCCGTTTTTTTCGGAAAATCATTAAAGATTTCTCCTCTTTCCCATTTGAATTTGACTCTTAATCAAAGTGTAAATTGTCCAAGTTGGACCGAAACGTCGTCGTAAGCTCCTGTTTCCTATGTGCGGGTTATTTGTGCAGACTGTTTACATTTATTTAAATAAACTTTGGTTATAATGATTTATTAGCGAGTAATATCACTTAAAGATAGAACACTATAGGACAACACAGGAAGAGACGTCCGGTGTATTAATGTAGATCAATATATAAGACAAACAGTACGATAAAATATGATATTTCGTTTAGCTACCATCGAAAAGAAAATTATTAATATTAGACAAATGAAATGCATTATATAATACCTGCATATATTTACCGAAAGCGCGACACCTGACACATACGACAAACGATCACACCAAGAAGTATATGTAATGTACATCACTTGAAATTTTAAGTCTTGAGATTATATCTTTATAAAAGTTTCACCCAGGCGTCACTCACGAGCCATGCACAACATAATACAGTAATATAGGGAGTATCTATCACTAAATACTATGTCATACCACAGAAAAATAACTTGCCAGTTAAGAACATAAGAACATAAGAAAGGAGGAACACTGCATAGGCCTACTGGCCCATACTTGGCAGGTCCATGTCAAAACCAACCCACCAACAAAAATATTTGAACAACCTATCCCCATCCAAGGAACAAACCCAGACAAACCCCCCCCCTCCAACAATTGTGCAAGTCCCGTTCAAATCCAACCCTTCTCACTCACAAGAAAACAGAAATAAGGAACACTGCAGCAAGCCAACTGGTCCACGCTAGGCAGGTCCCCCTAAAACCCAAAACCAATCCCACAAACAAAAACTCCTACCCAACCCACCTACTCCATCCATGGAATATGCTTTGATAATCAGGGCACTATAAAACAGGGTACTGGAAGAGCTGGAGCACCTGGTCCATCACAAGAGCACCAAAGGAGCTGAAGCACTTGGTCCATCACCAGGGCACTGAATAAGCCGAAGCACATGATCCATCACCAGAGCGTTGAAGGAGCTGAAGCACCTGGTCCATCACCAAGGTATTAAAGGAGCTGAAGCACTTGGTCCATTACCAGGGTACCGAGGGAGCCAAAGCACCTGGTCCATCACCAGGGCACTGAATGAGCCGAAGTAACTGGTCTATCACCAGGGCACTGAGGAAGCCAAAGCACCTGATCCATCACCAGGGCACTGAATGAGCCGAAGTAACTGGTCCATCACCAGGCCATTGAAGGAGCAGAAACACCTGGTCCATCACCAGGGAACTGAGGGAGCCGAAGCACCTGGTCCATCACCAGGGCACTGAATGAGCCTAAGCACCTGGTCCATCACCAGGGCACTGAGGGAGCCAAAGCACCTGGTCC
Organism: Cherax destructor; assembly: GCA_009830355.1. Taxonomy (NCBI): domain Eukaryota; kingdom Metazoa; phylum Arthropoda; class Malacostraca; order Decapoda; family Parastacidae; genus Cherax; species Cherax destructor. The sequence goes on from WNWK01027403.1 coordinate 14,054, forward strand.
ATCACCAGGGCACTGAATGAGCCGAAGTAACTGGTCCATCACCAGGCCATTGAAGGAGCAGAAACACCTGATCCATCACCAGGGAACTGAGGGAGCCGAAGCACCTGGTCCATCACCGGGGTACCGTTGGAGCCGAAGCACATGGTCCATCACCGGGGTACCGTTGGAGGCGAAGCACCTGGTCCTTCACCAGAGCACTGAGGGAGCCAAAACACCTGAGTTGTGTGGTGCAATATGTAGATGGGCAATATTTCTTGATGGGCACGTACAATAAAGGTGATTCCAGTGGTCCGTGACAGTGGTGATGGCTGCAGCTGTAGCTTGCAGTTGGTGAAGAGTCTGGAGCAGCAGAGCATGAGTTGTTAAGGGGAGTGTAGAGGCGGTAACTGCATGGCTAGCAGGGGAGTGAGACACGCCAGGTAGAACACCTCCTCAGGTTAATTGATCCATTCAGTTTCTCAGTCAACTGAATTCCAGCAAAATACGAAGGCCACCACTGCTGTTGATATTTATAGTTAAAGGATTATTTAACATGAGTTATGTATATACATAGGGTCACTAGGAAACCATTTGGCCGAATGCTGAAATCACTCTACTAAATTTAAATGCAAGTATCAAAGTATATGGGCACTGACATTCTGCTAATTTTAATTACTCAATTACAACTCTAGGACGTGAGAGAGCGTTACCAATAACATTGCATCAACAACTAATATAACGAATGCTATCGAAAAAGGGTAGATACAGAGAGCCGATCTCATAACTAGCATTTTCTGACGTCCTGATATTTACATACGTGACAGGAATATGGTCGGAAAATATAGTAATTGTGAATTAAAAGTGTTCAGCTATACTTCAAGGTGCTTTAACAACACGACTAAAGTTAATAGTTCTTTCTCAATCACATCATAACTTTACTGATGACGTTTGAGCTTACAGGAGATACATATAGGATGGAGTGTGTCAATGGCCAACAACGTCTGCATAAGTATAGTACCAATAGCAAAATATGGCATCTATACTAAGTGACCACTTTGTTAGGTAAGTTTTCTTGCACTGGGTAGGGCCGAGCCTTTGCGCCCCAGAGCAACCTGAATTCTTCATGGCATGAATTCAACAAAGTAATGGGAATATACCTTAGAGATCCTGAGGTAACATCACGCAGTTACTGGAGATTTGTCGGCTGCACAGTCATGCTGCGAATCTCCCATTCCACAACACCAAAAATGTTTATGTAACATTCTGACCATACTACCTGCTTATCGCAGCAGAAATCGCAGTTTGCTAGACCAGGTGATGTTTTTCCAATCTTTATCCATTTCTAATAAGCCTTTGCCCAAAATAGCCCCATTTTCCTTAGCTGACAGGAGTGAAACCCAGTATGAATAATTTGCTGATGGAATTAGTCTTCTACACCTTTAGCTGGAAAACTTCTGTAAATTATGACTTTTCAATATATCTGTATTTAATATAAATTGCACTTAGCACTTTTCTTAGAATGCTATTCAAAAGTATACTCTCATTAATAAACTATACCATCAGACACGTTACAATATGACATCAAAATTACTAGAATAAGTAGTGTATGTGTGTGTGTGTGTGTGTGTGTGTGTGTGTGTGTGTGTGTGTGTGTGTGTGTGTGTGTGTAAGGCAGACTCAGCATAGAACGTGACAGAAACAAACACAAAATCACTAAATAAACTAGTTTCAGACCAACAGAGAGGCAATAAGCATAGCTTGTTTGAACAATAAAATGACCAGTTCGCCAAACAGCTAAATAAAAAATTCAGCTATGAGTATCATAACATCAAGAGAGAAAAAAAACAAGTCACACTACCTTGGAACAATGCACATGTGCTTCATAAAAGGTAAAACATAACTCAAATTACTGAATCTGAGTTCAACGATGGTTCATAGATGTCAGCCAAAAGAAGACAGCTCAGGAGATAGACTTGGGACCTAAAGAATATTTAGTGTTTCCCAACACAACCATAACATGTAAAAAATAAAATAAACAATATTTTATAAAAAATCTCTGAGCAGAGATGCATAGAGTACAATATGTATATCTTGGTTAACCTTCCATAACATACTCTCTCACAAAACTGAGTCTACATGAAAAGAAAACAGGAGAACAGAGATCTAATAGACATAGAGAAGTCTCCCACAGACGGCCAGGCAGCACTGAAAGTGAGATTGGGTGGTCGCCCAGCTTGCCACAAACCCCATACTGCAAACTAACGAACAAACAATTTTTTTTTTATTATTAAAAGTCTATACAACGATCACTACCCCCGCCAATAAAATACATCACTACCACGACCACCAACCTGGTCTCTTATTGTCAGTATTGTCCACCAACACACGTTCATCACCACCACTATCACCACTCACGTCTTTATCGTCAACGTGTGCTCATCTAACACTTGTCTATCCCTAACATCATCACCACCAACATCTTTTATCGTCAATACCGCCCACTTCACACCACATCCACTTCCATCCATGTCTCCATTACCGTCAAGGTCACCCACCAACACACCGCTTCTTACGTCAAACACAAATAAAAAGTTAAAAACTATCATGCAAGACAAAAGAAGACCTTGAATTGATCATTAGCAATTTCTTTAAATAAGCTAAACAATGCCTAATGCGAGCAACAAGGTCAGAAGAATACTAAGTTTTATTTATTTGCATTTGTTATTTAAAACACCCGATGGCATATTAACATATTTTAAAATACTTATCTGACCTCATTTTTAATAACGCTGTCATTCTTTTCCTTTAAGATTTAGCTAAATTCATATGAGAAACTGAGATCACTTGCCTTGTTCTTCCTTAGAATATTGAGGCAATAAACAATTACTCACATTTTAACTTAACAAATTTTACATATTTAAAAACTGCGAACTACATAACGCCCGTGATTTTCCAATAACGCGAAACAACAGCTAGAAATAACGAAGCAATATATGCATTATAACTCTAGGTAAAAATAAATAAAAACAAAATACTGAAACAGAGAGAGCTCTGAGTCTGTATGTGCTAAAATAATGTTTTCGAAGCCCTTAAATTAAAAAAAAAATAATAATTTAACTAAACATTAAAAGTGCTCGTTGTGCCAACTATAACAGTGACTTGAGCTCCTTCATTACGAAGGATCAACGAATCGTCAATGACTACCTAAGAAATACGAATGACAGTGTAATTAGCAGGGGAGTAGGGAACAATATTAACAGATGTGGGACTCCAGAATTACCCACAACTTTTTAAGCGAAATGTTTGTGCCAGTATGTTTATACATGATGTATATGAATGGTATATAATACCAACAAGATGAATATTAGACACATATGCAACATCTGGATAACTTTAATGTAGACGTTTCGCCATCCAATGGCTTTATCAAAACAAATTCTAGGACATAATATGAAGACAGTAGAACTATATACAATAGATGAAGTAATCAGTCCCTCAACCCTGGAGTTTTTTTTTTTACATTTTATTAGTTTCCAATAAATATACATTTATAAGTCAAACATGCAAAATACATGTTGCAAATTATACAACAGCAATTCTTTGGTTAAACAGTGAAAATATCGAAAATATCAGAAAACCTCAGAAAACTATGCCCTAAAACCCTTACTCTACCACCAGTGAACTCTTGTCCCCTTTCCCTAATAAATAAATACAGAGTCCACAAAACATAAACCCAAATAATGAAATACAGTCCACCATAACATATTCTCTATTCCTAAGGATATACAGTGATACTCATTGACGACTGCAAATATTTTTACAGTTCACAAAATTAAAATTACATTTAAAATTACATTTTACAGTTCCGAAACGTTCAATAATTACATGTTACAAATTGCGCAACAGCAATTTCCTTTAATAAGCTATGCATATATCAGAAAACATACCCCTAACCATTTATCTACAATTAGTGAACTCCTGTCCCCTTCCCCTTATGCTTGATACAGAGTCCACAAAACCAAACCCCAATAATGCCATAGCAAGTTCACAATAACATTAGCTCTAGTTCTAATGCTATGCTGTTAACTGCAAATAAAATGTACAGTGTGCACTGATAACAAATAACAAAACCCCAAGAATGATACATAGTCCACAATAACCGTGACTAGTCCTAATACTATGCAGTGAATACTGCAAATAAAATGTACAGAGTGCACAGATAACAAATAAAAAAAACCCAAAGAATGATACATAGTCCACAATAACCTTGACTAGTACTATGCAGTGAATACTGCATATAAAATGTACAGTGTGCACGGATAACAAATAACAAAACCCAAAGAATGATACATAGTCCACAATAACAGTGACTAGTCCTAATACTATGCAGTGAATACGGCAAATAAAATTTACCGTGTGCACAAAATAATCCTACCACACAATGTTTCCAGCCTCCTTAACTCCACGGAGACTACGACCTTGTTTCAGTACCATCTCTGTACTAAGTATAGTCCAAGACATTCATACCACTCTCACCAAACCTAACCACTCCCTGCCCCCGTCACCAGAGGATCCGGCCAAACCCCTACAAAACCCCTTACTCCCCTCCCCTTGCAAACCCCAACCTCACATTCACTCCACCACACACACATCCACTTCCAACACACTATAAATCTAGACAGTCACCCGGTCCCCCAACTGTGATGTCATCCGTCCCCGTCCTCTAATGGCTTAAACCTCCCCTATCTACCTGTCTACCTATGCCTCTCCACCACACCACACCACCCAATGCTCCACCAGCGCCTCTGTCAAGCCCTTTCATTACCATATCTGTCTCCCAATAAACCCTGCACACTCAATTTCCTGTACCCTCTGAAAAGCTCGAACCCCACTCCCTCCCATATATTAAACGATTCCTGCACATAGTGCGATATATACGTCCCGCCACAGCCCCCATCCTTTCCTAACACTCATGTCCCTTAATTTCACGACATGCACACGAAGTCCACCATACAGTACAGTAATCCCTTTATCCCTATGTCTAACCCTCCCAAATCCAAGTAAATAGCCCGTAACAAAGGGATACCCCCACCCAAACCCCTTAACACCCTCCCATCCACCTACGAACCCCATCCAGAGTTTCACAAAAATATACTGCATGCAGAGCCGACTCCGGCAAGCCACACTTCTGACATTTCCGTCTTTTGCCAATCCCATACGGAATAAATTCTCCCGTGACCCACTGCCCCATGTAAAACCGAAACATCAGCTCTCGGTCCTCGCCGGCAACCTCAGATCCCTGAACCCTTCCATATCCCTTCCAGTCATATACTGGATAAACCGCCTCACCTTCCACCGTCACCTCCCAGCACCAAACCTCATTATAACTGCAACGCTCAACCTTGTGGCTCACGTATAACCAACAAGCACCGCAGCCAATCTCTGCACTGCCCCAGTTCCTCACACCCCACCACTCCCTACTTCCCGCAGCACCCTTCCACCCCAGCCTCACCTCTCTCCCCCAACCCTCCCCTCCTTACCACACAACGTTTCACATACATACACAACAATCTCCTTTCCAGCCATATTAAACCCAAACCTCCAGAAATTACCCTTTCCTAACTATCTCCTTCCTGAGCCAATGTCTACCATGTGCCCAAATAAACTTAAATACCCTGCTTCCAATTCTTTAACATCCCAACTTAATAAAGGAAAATGTTGGCAATATACCATATCTTACTATATATCATGTTATTAACCGCAAACCTTCTGCCGCAACGTTAACTCTCCCGCTTCCAACTATTCAACCGCTCGTCGCACTTTTAACTACATTCCTCGAATTCACCTCTTCGCTCATCCCTGTCCTCGTGTAAACAATACCACATATTTTCACTCTGTCCACAATTTTCCACCCATACCTGCTACCCAACCCGCCCCCACCCAAGCGCCTACCTCCAACAATATGGATTTAGCTCCATTGACCTCATGCCAGTAGCACTACAGAAAGACTTTAAGTGTATTCCTATTTAGCCAATCCCACCTCGTGACACACTAACACCGTCGGTCATCTACATATCCCACCACATTTCTAATCCCCTTATCCCTCCCCCAACCCCTTCCCATCCCCACTAATCTGTAAAACGGATCCTGTAAGCAGCGAAAGGATTTGCGACAGGGGACAACCCTGTCGCAGACCCCTTTCCATCCTAACCACCCCTCCCAACCTACCTTTATTTGCACCTTCACACTTGCCCTGCATATAACGCCCTAACCCAATCCAGCACTTCCAATCCAAACCCCTGCCTTTCCATTATTCCAAACATACTCTACGCTCCACACTATCATATGCTCCCTTCCAATCCAGTGCAAGTATTCCTCCCTCTCCTCTCTATCTATGAAATCTTTAATACGTTCATGTCCCTCCCCACACCCCTTCCCGGTATCCCCCCTGTCCTTCCTCAATCACCCCCTATCACCCTTTTTAATCTATTACCTAAAATTTTAGCATATATTTTATAATCCGTATTCATAAGGACTAAAGGTCTATAATTCTCTAATGTTTCCCTTCCTTCCCTTCCTCACTAATACCATTACCCCATACCCATGTCCCTCCCCATTACACCTGTCCTTTTCATACCATTCATCACACCTACCATACAATCCTTTATGATGTCCCAATTCTCCTTATAAAATTCATTTGCCAAACCATCCATACCTGGAGCCTTGCCCTTACTTAATCCTTCCACTGCCTCCCACACCTCCCTCTCACTAATCATGCCCTCCAATCCTCCCTGATCTTCCCTACTCAACCTCTCCCTAATCTTTCCCAATAAAATGCTCCTTTCCTCCATACCCACCCCCACTGCTCATGTGCCTTGCAAACCACTTATCAGCATACACATTCATTCCCTCCGTAGAATTTATTCTCATACCTTCACATAATTCCCCATGTTTTCATCCACTTCCAGATACTCCAATGACATTCTATCCGTCTCTGTTTACACTTCCTCAAAACATATTGTGAGGGTCTATCCCCCACAACACATCATCCATTCCGGCTTTCATTCTACATGCCCCAAACCTCTCATTCTGCAAGGTCTTCAACCTATCTTTCAACACCTTAATTTCTCTGTCATTCTATGTCCTCCCGCATATAACAGTCTTTCAAGAGTCCTCAATGTAATTTTGTAAACCGTACTCCATCCTGCTTCTTCCCTTCCCAACCTCTGATAGTAAGCTTGGATGCCAGGCTTCCTGACTTACCCACCAATCCACCAAAGCCCCCTCCCTACTCCCCATCCAAAGCCCACCCCACCAATCCCTAAATTCCTCCCTTTACCATCACCTTTAATAACTGAACATTTAATTTCCAAAACCCTGTACCATTTTGCAACCCCTTCCCACCCCACCTCCACCAACACTCCCGATGATCCGTGAAACCCACATCCAAATATTGCACCCCCACTACCACGCTACCTGTTACATAAATCCTGTCTAATCTAGCCGCATACCTCTTCTAACAAACGTAGGCTCAACCGCACCTCCCACCCCAATCACGTCTTTCAAACCTACCCTCCTAAGTACGTCCCTTAAGGCTGCAAGTACACAACCTCTCCCGCGGCTCTACATCCTCTTCTAATTACACAATTAAAATCCTCCAACAATCGTTACATTTGGCAAATCCTGACATGCATAAATCATGTGATCCCAAACAAAATCCACCTTTCTTCCTTGCCGCCTCCGCCGGCATGTACACTCTAAAAACATACCCTAACTCCACTCCACTCCCCATCTACTCTAACCAGCCTACCTTCCCACACTCCTCCCATCGCAAAGGTTTGAAAGGGCTTGACACCGCCACTGCTACCGCCACCCCCTTTAATCTACTGGATGAACTTGCAAACACTTTGTATCCATTCAAAAGTAATTCCCCACCACACCTATAATTGTGTTCCTGTATAAAAGCAACTGTCACACCATACCTTCGCAACGTACACTCCACCCAAGCCCTCTTAATTTCATCCTCAACCATTTACATTAAGTGTTAAACACTTGAAAACTATGTCAAGGGTTTGCCCCTAGGCCTCTGTGGAAGTTGTACCCTGACTTCCTTTACTCATTTTACCCGTTTGCTTCCTCCTTAAAAGTACCTCTCTAATACCAAACCTAGATCTTTTTAGCAACTTCCACCGAAGCCTTTTACAGATCCTCTGCGCCGGTTTCAGCACATCCTCACTGCCTGATGAATTGCCAGACCTTTTACGTGTCCTCTTTATGTCTTCCACACTACTTGCATCCTCGGTCTGATGGACCTCCACCTGCACATCCTCCATAATTAGTGTTGGTCCACTGGACTGGCACTCTCCACACTTTCCACCACATTTACTGCATCTATCAAACCATCATTAGTGCTTACACTTAGCACCGGCAAAGGGTCGTCCAATATTTCCTTTAATATTTGTTCCAGTGGTACCTCCTCTGCCGGACTCTCCTGGTGATCACAGTCAACCACTGGTATAACAGATTCCTGTGTTAGGTCTGACAAACCACCTCAGAACCCTCCACAATCTCACCCAGAGTTTCGTCTGCTTCTCCTGCTGCGTCTCCTCCTTCCGTTCCTCTCTGTGCCTGCACTTTCACTACTCGTTGTTCTGGCACTTGTCTGGGTCCCGTCCTCTCATGCAGTCAGCCGCCACATGATCGTAGGCGCCACACAGTCGACACGTCCTGCGCTGTCCCATGTAGGTCACGTACACTTGGGTCCTGAAGTCTGGTATAACAACGTAGGACGGTATGGGGTGCTTCAATGTCATTTTCAACGAGTACGACCTCAGGGAGGCCATCATCGGTCCTCGCCCACTTTCCAGGTGTTGCTGCGTGTATTGTACCATACGCACTGAAGACCGTACTGATGTCCGTCGGGTCTGCTTCGAATGGGACGTTCTTCAAACGTACCTAAGTGTACGTACGTGAAACGTCCTTCAATCGTACCTGAAGTCCAGTGTGCACCGTGTAGACATGATCCTGGTGTCGATCGACGAGTCGGTCATAAACTTCGCCGTCAGTAGCTTCACAAATACTCTATTCATCCCATTCAGGGCAACGCCATACAAATCTTCTATGTCAAGACCATACACCTCTCGTAATATCGTCGGTAAGACAGTCCCGGCCGTTGCAGGGTTTAGGACGCCAGTCACAAGGTCAATACAGACAGTATTCAAACGTCTTCCCTGCTGTCGCCATGTTGCTTTGGAAACCAAAGTGCTGTAAAGCGTCGCCAGGGTCAGGTCAGAGCACCACACACCTCGCACCACCAGAGCTGGGCTGCGACTACTGATCCTGGAGTTGGTTAAGGGACTGATTACCTCATATTCTACCGTCTTCATAATATGTCCTTGAATTTGTATTGATAAAGCCACTGGATGGCGAAACGTCTACATTAAAGATACCCAGATGTTGCACATGTGTCTAATTTTCATCTTAATACATGATATTACTTTAAACCATCATTTTCAAGTAAGGGGTGTTACTAAACAGAGTGAGGACTGAGAAGAGAGCCTTCTCAGATGCTGTTCTAAGAATTCTATCTAGAGATCAAAAAAGGTAGCTTAAGATGTTTTCAGTCCTTTACAACACAGTCTTGATCCTCATTGTGATGTCTTCTGCTATCAACATTTCTTATATAATCCTGAGTATTAAACCCGAGATAGTTCACCTCCACTACCACTCACGACTATATTACCTTCACGACCATCCACCAACACACCTCCACTACCACTCACGACTATATTACCTTCACGACCTCCCACCAACACACCTCCACTACCACTCACGACTATATTACCTTCACGACCTCCCACCAACACACCTCCACTACCACCCACGACTATATTTCCTTCACGACCACCCACCAACACACCTCCACTACCACCCACGACTATATTACCTTCACGACCTCTACCCAACACACCTCCACTACCACCCACGACTATATTACCTTCACGACCACCCACCAACACACCTCCTCTACCACCCACGACTATATTTCCTTCACGACCTCCCACCAACACACCTCCACTACCACCCACGACTATATTACCTTCACAACCACCCACCAACACACCTCCACTACCACCCACGACTATATTACCTTCACGACCACCCACCAACATACCTCTACTACGCCCACCACTATATTACCTTCATGACCACCCACCAACACACCTCCACTACCACCCACGACTATATTTCCTTTACGACCACCCACCAACACACCTCCACTACTACCCGAGTCTTCGTTACCATCAACACCATCCACTAACCCACTACTACAACCACCAACATCTATGTTGACATTAGGACCACCCACCAACACACCTCCACTACCATACCTTCACCAAACATGATTAGTGTTACGGTTTTGACATCGTAACTTAAATGTCCTGGATCCTAAAGGGTAAATGACCTGACAAGTCTAGGGTATTTAAATTATGAAAAAACCTCAGGGCCAGCTGAACAATCATGCAAATTATGAAGCATGAGTGTAAATAATTAATATAGTATAACGAAGGACACAAAACACACCTATACAAAATATATATATTAATAAGTAACTTATAAACTACTGCAAAAACACCACACTCCAGTTCATATTAGCTCACAAGCACACTGCTGCTATTGAGCAGACAAAATATATTAACAGGGGGAATTTATGACACACCCCTATTTCCTGCCGGCTACTTAGCCTACAGTTAAAACGTTAAATATTCTCCAAAACACAGGTCCCTGCACACACTAGGGCCTTACAGATAAACATGAGAGCACCAAACCAAAAATAATATATTGCCTAAATTCCCCAAAATCATTTCCCACTTAACCATTGCCAAACATGATGACTTCTCCTGTCACCACTCGTTTCGTACTAAACTAAACACCTCGTTCTCCTGTTCTGGCCATTCTGCCTGACCAGGACTAATACATGTTCTGTTTCATTACAATCCCGGAAAATGACATTATATATGAAGTATTATTTTTTATATATTTTTTTAAATGCAGCACACTGCATTATAATTAGTCACTTACACAGAATAAATAACACTAGAAATAAGGAGCATTGTAGCAGGCCTGCTGGGCCATGCTAGTCTGGTTCAAGTCACACCCACCTAGACCCACTTATGTACTTGTCTAACCTATTTTTAAAGCTACTTAAGGTTTTCGCTTCAATGACTGTACTCAGGAGTTTGTTCCACTTAACCACAACTCTATTATCAAACCAGTGCTTACCCATATCCTCTCTAAGTATACATTTTCCAATTTGAACCCATAGTTGCGAGTCCCGTCTTTGTTATATATTTTATCATGTTATTCATATCACCTTTATTTATTCCATCGCCCAGCCCTGGTTGTGTGCGGGTGTTAATGGTGGCTACTGTCGGACAGGTTGTGCATCTTTATACCCTACAATGACGGACGGGTATAGGCGGAGGGTAAACACGATCGGGATTGAAGTACTCTTGGGAGCGTGTACCATCAAATGTTGAAGTGATCCTGCCAGCGATTTTGCGAGATGTGCTGTGCATTGAGCATTCTGAACTTTACAGGATTGCACTCAACAGGGCGCGCAGGATTTTGGTTAAATTTTCATGCACGGCTGCTTATCATCGGATTGTTGATCAATTCCAGGATCAACGGCTAAAGGTCATGACGGGCCTGGAGGTATGTGTCCGTGATGTGTCTGCGCAATACAAGTGGATAAAGTTGCGAAATGTGCCATTCGAGGCGACAAAATGTGCCATTCGAGGTGACAGAATGTGATGTGACTGTTGTTATGCAACAATACGGTATAGTACATGCCATAACTGTCGGACGGTGGGGTAACGGGCCATACGCTGGTATGCTTGAAGGACTTACTCTGTGAAGATGCGTTCGTCAACCAATTCCTCTTATGTCTTTGGGTATTTTCCCACAGATTTAAAATGTTGGGCAAGCCCACTTTCGTTTTTGTGGCCTCAGGACTTTGGGTGGAATTGGCGGAAGCAGGACGTGAACCGGTGGGAGTCGGAGGGGGGGACAGAGGTGGAATCAGCTATAGATGGAAAAAAGTGGATGGAGGGCAGGAGTCGGGGGCGGGATCGGTGAAAGGTGGGCCCGCATGGGGAAAAGCGGGGGACGGGGTGGAGGGGGGGCCAACGGAAACAACGGGGGAAAATTTTTGACAGCGGCCAACGTCAGGAAAAAAGTTTGGCTGAGTAGTACAAGGGGAAAGGGGCTAAATCGAAGGGGTTTTGGAGGGGTAGGG
>WNWK01027404.1:0-26330 GCA_009830355.1 Cherax destructor
CACCTTTCTTTTTTTCTGTTGATCCCTCAAGCAACAAGTTTTCTGTTTTTTCTTTTGGGCCTCGTGTCATTCTTTCATGGGCACATTTTGGGGGTTTTCATTACACAAGCTCGTATTGCCTCATTCTTCCAATTGTACGAATGGTTTATTAAACCCTATCTTTTTTCCACCACCTGAGCCACTCTTGTTATCTAATATCCGATTTTCTTGGGAACCTGACTTGGGCCAAACCTTTTTTTATCCTTGTGGGAAAACTTGTATCTTACTGGGTGCCATGATTTTGCCGATTTATCAAAAAGGTGAAAAAAAGAAAATGGAAATAAACACAGCGAGCTTCCCCTTTCGTCCCGCCGGTAGAACCAAAGAAGCTGGGGGGGTGCGTGGGGGGGGGGGGTGGTGGGGGATAGCACTAGGACTCCCCCCTGACTCAATGGTTTGCCCCCGGGAAAAAGGCCCAAAATTTTTCCAGTGAATCCTAATATAAGGTTTCGCTGTTGATAAAAAAGTGCCCAATTCTTCAATCCTAATACCCGCCAACATAAAGTCGTGCTAAAAAAGGGCTACTGTACTTTTATTATCATGCATCTCTCTCTCTCCCCCCCCCAGCAAGTATTTGGGGCCCCTCCTCAAAATCTCTCCCCCCCTTTCTACAACTTGGATTATGGGGCTCAGACCAGATGCATACCTAAATAATGCTATTAAGTTGATTTCCTCTATTCTGTTTATTACAATATAGTAATCACTCTATATAAACATTTAAAAATATACTAGAAATGTTATAAATGGTCCAAAGATGACATTAAAAATATCAAAGATGGTTGACATAAACCCACTACCATTATAGTATGCTCTTTACTTAGCAATGAATTCGTTTACCAACGTGGTCATACGAGCGGGAAATCCGTTGTTAAGAGAGGAGAGCTGTATTTAAGATTTTAAGGCATTACTAGTAATTTAAATGCTTTACTGGCTCTAAGGGGGCCTAAATGATCTCTATTTGTTCCAGCTCTGATATTTCTCCTGCCTTGAACTGGACCATCAACACTGAACAATATTCCAAATGAGGAGCTTTAGCAATTTGAAGTGTCACCATTAGTATCATTTCTTTTGTTTTGAAGGTTCTCATTACTCAGCCCGTCATCCTCCTGGCTGTCAAGACCTTTGTCTTATTGTGTTCTTTGAAAGGGAGGTCAGTTGACATAATTATTCCCAAGTCTCTTACGTGTCCCTTTCATTCTATTTGACAGTCTTCTTTAGTTTTGTATACAGTGTTCCCTTCTGAGTTCATCATTCTTTCTATACCTAAGTAGTTGGAACTTATCACCATTGAACATCATGTTGTTCTCCACTGCCCATTGGAAAACATTGCTTATATCGTCCTGTAATTTTCAGTGTCTTCTACTTATTTTTTTTTATTAACACATCGGCCGTTTCCACCAAGGCAGGGTGGCCAGACAAGAAAAACTTTCATCATTCACTCCATCACTGTCTTGCCAGAGGCGTGCTTACACTACAGCTACAAAACTGCAACATTAACACCCTCCTTCAGAGTGCCGGCACTACTTCCCATCTCCAGAAATAAAGTCCGGCCTGCCATTTTCCCCTGAAACCCTTTATAAATGTTAGCTTCCTACACTCCAACAGCACGTCAAGTCCTAAAAACCATTTGTCTCCATTCGCTTCCATCTAACACGCTCACGCACGCTTGCTGGAAGTCCAAGCCTTCGCACACAAAACCTCCTTAACCCCTCCATCCAACCTTTTCTAGGCCAACCCCTACCCTGCCTTCCTCTGCTACAGTTTTATACACTCGAAGTCATTCTATTTTGCTCCATCCTTTCTATATGTCCAAACCATCTCAACAACCTCTCCTCAGCTCTCTGGATAATAGTTTTGGTAATCCACACCTCTTAATCTCCAAACTACGGATTCTCTGTATTATATTCACACCACACATTGCCCTCAGACACAACATCTCCACTGCCTCCAGCCTTCTCCTTGTTGCAACATTCACAACCCATGTCTCACACCCATACAAGAATGTTGGTATAACTATACTCTCAACATTCCCCTCTTTGCTTTCATGGATAAAGTTCTCTGTCTCCACAAGCTCCTCAGTGCACCATCCACCTTTTCCCTCGTTAATTCTATGATTCACCTCATCCTTCATATACCCATCTGCTGACACATCCACTCCCAAATATCTGAACACATTTACCTCCTCCATACTCTCTCCTCCAATCTGATATCCAATCTTCCGTTATCTATTTTTTCGTCATCCTCATCACCTTACTCTTTCCTATATTCACTTTTAATTTCCTTCTTTTGCATACCCTACCAAACTCATCCACCAACCTCTGCAACTTCTCTTCAGAATCCCCCAAAGCACAGTGTCATCAGCAAAGAGCACTGTGACAACTCCCACTTTGTGTTAGATTCTTTATCTTTTAACCCCACACCTCTTGCCAACACCCGGGCATTTACTTCTCTTACAACTCCATCTATAAATACAGTCTCTCCTCACTTAATGACGTACTTGTTTACCGCGACTCGGAGTTACGACGGCTCTCCGACGAGTTAAAAAAATTGTATGCCGTATGAGAACTTGGGTCATGCATCTCAATCTCCTTCTTACAGCCAATCAGTACACTAGCTTTTAACCCTTTGACTGTCGGAGGCCCTCTCTGAAACTGTCATTCTATGTCAGGAAATATTCGAAAAAAAAAAAAATTCTTATCAAAATGTTAAGATCAGTATTTACCGAGATATAGAGGCGTAAAGTTGGCAAAAATGAGCCACGTATGGCAACAGCGAATGCCGCTCACCGGTAGACTTTGGTTTACTTCCTTTCGTAGGTTTCTTGTTTTTTTCACTATTTTATTTTTTTACATAACTTATGTGGCCTGTGAGACTAAAGTAAGGTGCAATGTATATATATACACTCGTTGTATGCAACACAATAATCGCACAAACATTAGTATCATTATATTGTTTACAAAACTTGTTTACACCAACCAACAATAAAAAAAAATTTTTATTACTATTGTTCTATAATATATATACACATATATAATGACTAGACACTTTCCATCAACTGCAATTAGCACTTCAAAGCTCCAAGCTAGTGTGTGTGTGTGTGTTGTGTGTGTGTGTGTGTGTGTGTGTGTGTGTGTGTGTGTGTGTGTGTGTGTGTGTGTGTGGGACATCTAAATTTGCTGAGTCAGGGTAAGGCAGCTGTCAAATGACATATTATACCATTACTCACCACCCCCACTGCCTGTCAACCTGTCCCAAAACAAAAAGGGGACCCATGTCTTCTCCCCAACCTCCTTCCTTTCCTTCATACCTACCTTCCTAGCTTCCTTTTTCCTTCATTCCTTCCTTTCTTTTCTGCCTTCTTCATATTTCCTTCCTTCCTCTCATCTCTTCCTTCCTGCCTACTTTCCTTCCTTCCTTTCTTCCTTCATTCCTTCCTTTATTTTTCCTTTCCTTTCTTACTTCTTTTGTTCCTTCCTTCCTCTCATCTCTTCCTTCCTTCCTTTCTCTTTTTTTTCTTTCTTACTTCCTCCTTTCTTCCTTTCCCCCTTCCTTACTTCTTTCCTTCCTTCCTCTCATCTCTTCTTTCCTTCCTTCCTCTCTTTTTTCTTTCCTTCATTCCTTCCTCCCTCTCTTCCTTCCTTACTTTCTTTCTTTCTTCCTTCCTTCTGGTATCCTGGGCATTGCTTTTGGTCCAAACCCTCAAAACCATGAAATTATCTTCAGAGACACTTCCATCTGTGTTAGAACTATCATTGAGGAAGAAAATGTCCTAGATGCGCCAAGGAGTCAAATAATTCTTACCGCTAGGCATGCTGAACAGGACTACTGAAATGGTGTTCCCACAATGCCCAGTGGCTGCCCGATTTTTTTTCTGCGACCTGACCCCAGACCCATTCTCTCACATGGGGCCTAATTTTTCCTTTGATTTGGGCTAAAATTTGGCGAACCCCCTTTTAAAACCTGCAGCTGTGATGGGACTACCCCAATATCGCCCATGGAAAATTTTAAAATTTTAAAAAAATAATAATAATAATAATAAAATTTTTTTTTGATCATTTTAAAAATGTAAATGTTTTTGGAACAATTAAAAAACTGTAATGCAAAGGCCACGGGGATGCCATGGTTGGGGGTTTTTTCTTAAACTTATTCACTAAGACTTAATCTAAAAAAATTTTATTGGTTTTTTCTAGTTCTGTATTATTTTAAATTAAAATTTTATACATACTATTAAAAAACAATACAAGAGAAATTGGTTGATTTTTAATCTAGTTGTATATTTTATTTCAAGTTACAGTATGTTGATGCTATACTAGTATAATAACAATACTAAAAAAATTTAAAATTTTTCTAGTTATATATTTTTATTTAAAATTAAGAAAATGATGATACTATAGTTTTTACCAAAGTGACCCAGAACAGAAGCCAGTATTTTAAACAAATGGAGTGAACTCTTCCACCCCGACAAATTACAGTCGGTGTCCCCCAAATGGCCCCGGGGCCCCTCTTATTTTCATTTCATAAAACCCCAACCAATGCATCACAACTACTCAAACCCCTTTTATTTGCAGATGACACAACATATGTCTTCTCTCACCCAAATCCCGTCATACTAGCCAACACAGTTAATGCAATTTCAGAAAATAAAAACATGGATGACGACAAAAAACTTACTCTCAATACTGACAAGACCTTCTTTTTCCCGTTTGGAAACAAAGCTCAAATGTTCCACTTAACATAACACTAAATGGGCATCCATCACAAGACTCAAAGAGGAAAATTCCCGGAATCCACCTTGACAGTAGTCTTAAATTCCAAACTCAAAACAACAAATTTCCAAGAAAATCTCAAAGACAGTAGGTATATTATCTAAGATACGCTACTATGTGCCTCAATCCGCTCTCCTTGCACTATATCACTCACTCATCTACCCATATCTCACCTATGGAATCTGTGCATGTAGATCAACAACATTAAATCACCTTAGACCACTCATAACCCAGCAAAAGGCTGCAGTCAGAATGATAACAAATTCCCACTCTAGACAGCATGCTCCACCAATATTCAAAAGCCTAAAACTACTCACCATAAAGAACATTCACACTTATTCTTGTGCCTACTACATACATAGAACTCTACACTCTAATATAAACAATCCGCTCAAAATTCTCCTCACCAACTTTAATAGGACCCATGAACACAACACAAGACACAGATCACTTTTTGATATACTCCGTGTCCATATCAACCTATGTAAAATTTCTATGCACATAAGGGGCCCCAGAATCTGGAATTCATTACCAGTAAATACTAAAATAACCTTGTCTGAAAATCATTTTAAGACTCTTCTCAAAAACCACCTACTCACCCTAAACTAAATACTCATACTGTAATTTACTTTCAAAAATGCTCAATGTTATTTTCCTATAAGATAATTTCAATTTTTACTATTATGTTACCACCTACTCACCCTAAACTAAATACTCATACTGTAAATTACTTTAAAAAATGCTCAATGTTATTTTCCTTAAGATAATTTCAATTTTTACTATTAATTACCATCCTACTAAACACTTGTTACAATGTAATATCATCATATTGTAATTTGAACAATGTAATATCATCATATTGTAATTTGAACAATGTAATATCATCATATTGTAATTTGAACAATCTAATATTTAAATAAAACAAACTCAATCAATTTCTCTAATATTATGTACATAGTCTATAAGCCATTAGATTAACCCTTAAACTGTCCACACGTAGATATACGTTCACGTGCGTAGCTGACCGAATATTTTGAGAAAAAAATAAATTGTTCTTTTTTTTTAAATGAAGAGTGCATTTTGTTTGTCATTCCCACATGTTGTAATACTGCACACAATGAGTGCACAGACTTATTCTCTAATCTCTAGGCTTATCGTGGCAAGGTTAAAAGCATTTGAAAAAAAACGTAGATCTACGTTCGGAGCAGTACGCATGCGAACGTATATCTACGTGTGGACAGTTTAAGGGTTAAGCTGCCCTTAATGCCATGGCATGTCAGTGGCTCTCCTTGCACTTCAGTTTATGATTGTAATTACAAAATCTATGTAAACTTGCAATGAAATAAATATTTGAATTTGAATTTGAACTAAGTGGACCCCCGAGTTTCGGTCATAATTCATTCCAGAAGGCTGTTCAAGTGCCATTACCAAACGAATTTGTTTCCTTAAGGAAAAATGTAAATTAGATTAGTCCTTTCAGACCCCCAAAAATACACATACAAAAGCACTTACAATATTAAACTTACATAATTGTTCGATTTCCGAGGTGACCGAAACTCGGGGGTCCACTGTATATAAACTGTATTTTATATAACTAGCTTATTCAATTGGTATTTTACCAATATAATTTAAAATCACTTTATTACACTCAAGAATCATTTTAAAGATGGGATACAGTGGAACCTCGGTTTTCGTTTTTAATTCGTTCCTGAGAGTCTGACGAAAACCAAATTTGATGAAAACTAAAGCAATATTTTCCATAAGAAATAATGTAAATCCAATTAATCTGTTCCAGACACCCAAAAATATTAACAAAAAATACATTTTATAGAGAATAACTATAGTTATATACATACAGAAAACAATGAGAAATAAATATAAAGCACTAATAAAATGGATAAATGAACATTTAAATCACTTTTACCTTTATTAAACACTCTTGTTGACGTATGGAAGACGGCGAGGAGGGGAGAGGGAGGAGAATTTATCTCTACCACCATCACTACCACCCTCTACCACAATCACTACCACCACCACTACCACCCTCTACCACCACCACTACCACCCTCTACCACCATCACTACCACCCTCTACCACAATCACTACCACCCTCTACCACAATCACTACCACTCTACCACCATCTCTACCACCCTCTACCACCCTCTACAACCATCACAACCACCCTCTACCACCATCACTACCACCCTCTACCACAATCACTACCACCCTTTACCACCATCACTACCACCCTCTACCACCATCACAACCACCTCTACCACCAACAAAGCCAGACTGACTCAGAATGCGTGTGGGATGCTTTGTGTGGGCGTGGGCAGGTGGACACGTTTGGTACGGCGGATGAAAACCAAGGTGATGAACGAAAACTGGGATAATATTTTGACGATAAAAAGTCTTCGAAAACACATTCGACAAAAACCAGGGCAAACGAAAACCAAGGTTCCACTGTACAGTGGACCCTCGGAAATCGAACACCTCGGCAATCGAACAATTCGGAAATAGAACACTTTTTTGAACAAATTTTGTTTCAGTAATCGAACACTTTCCGCCAATCGAACAAGTGCTTACCAGACCGGTCCGCCCAGGCACGCTTGGGTACCTCGCCGCGCAAGCGTCGGGAGCCAGTCTAGCGTTGTTTATACTTGAGTGAACATTACCCTGCGCGCTCATCCAAACATTTCACAATTAATTAATTGTGTTTGGAGCTTGTTCATTAAGTGGTAGAGGCAGTGGTCGAGGCAGGCAGTGGTAGAGAGAGGAAGTGGTAGAGGCAGGCAGTTGTAGAAGCAGGCAGTGGTAGAAGCAGGCAGTGGTAGAGGCAGGCAGTGGTAGAGGCAGGCAGTGGTAGAAGCAGGCAGGGGTAAAGAGGCAGTGGTAGAGGCAGGTAGTGGTAGAGGCAGGCAGTGGTGGAGGCAGGCAGTGGTAGAGAGGCAGTGGTAGAGGCAGGCAGTGATAGAGAGAGGCAGTGGTAGAGGCAGGCAGTGGTAGTGAGAGGCAGTTTTAGAGAGAGGCAGTGGTAGTGAGAGGCAGTGGTAGAGGCAGGCAGTGGTAGAGAGAGGCAGTGGTAGAGAGAGGCAGTGGTAGAGGCAGGCATTGGTAGAGGCAGGCATTGGTAGAGGCAGGCATTGGTAGAGGCAGACATTGGTAGAGGCAGGCAGCAGTAGAGGCAGGCAGGGGTAGAGGCAGGCAGCGGTAGAGGAAAGGCAGGGGAAGAGGCAGGCAGTGGTAGAGGCAGGCAGTGGTAGAGAGAGGCAGTGGTAGAGGCAGGCATTGGTAGAGGCAGGCAGTGGTAGAGGCAGGCAGCGGTAGAGGCAGGTAGGGGTAGAGGCAGGCAGCGGTAGAGGAAAGGCAGGGGAAGAGGCAGGCAGTGGTAGAGGCAGGCAGTGGTAGAGAGAGGCAGTGGTAGAGGCAGGCATTGGTAGAGACAGGCATTGGTAGAGGCAGGCAGCGGTAGAGGCAGGTAGGGGTAGAGGCAGGCAGCGGTAGAGGAAAGGCAGGGGAAGAGGCAGGCAGGGGTAGAGGCAGGCAGTGGTAGAGGCAGGCAGTGGTAGAGGCAGGCATTGGTAGAGGCAGGCAGCAGTAGAGGCAGGCAGCAGTAGAGGCAGGCAGCAGTAGAGGCAGGCAGTGGTAGAGGAAAGGCAGGGGAAGAGGCAGGCAGGGGTAGAGGCAGGCAGGGGTAGAGGCAGGCAGGGGTAGAGGCAGGCAGGGGTAGAGGCAGGCAGTGGTAGAGGCAGGCAGTGGTAGAGGCAGTCTTAATGTAGAGTGAGAGGTGAGTAAACAAGATTAAATGAATAAACGAGAAAGAATGAGTGTGTAGAAGGTTGGTGAGTTTTGTAAACAAACCAGTTGTTGCTGTTACCAGCCTGGACGCGAATGAATTCTGTTCACTCCGTGAAGCCGACTGGAAAAAACATCTCATATTTATGTTAATATATATGTTTATATGTTACGTAGCATGTTTATTATATAATTTTGAAAAAATATCATAAATGAATTAAGCAAAATGTCTATATTTAGCAATTAAGCGATAGAAAAAGGATGAAACAAAATAAACTCCTCACAGCATAAGCCGCTCTGCCTATCTTCTGCAAGGTATGTAAATGGTGTATGTACACCTGTTCATTTGTACATTATGGTTTTCTTATGAAAGAAGTGATCTAATGCAGTTAGCATTACAAACTCCATTTTCTCTTATACTAACATGTCTGAAGGAGGATAGAATGGGAAGATGTTTTCATAACTGGAGCAAGAATGCCCGCCAGCACCATCCTCCCCTGCCGCCACATTCGTAATGACATATATATTTTATTCATTCTAGAGTGTATATCAGGTTTTATGTTATTTATATTGTTTATTATGTCATATTAGATGAATTGTGATAAATAAATAAGCCGTAGAGTTGATAATAGCGTCATATTGAAGTACTATTTTGTCATGCCTCCTGACAGCAGGAACGAATTAATTGTATTTCCATTATTTCTTATGGGAAATATTGATTCGATTTTCAAACATTTTGAGTTAAGAACAAGCTCCTGGAACAGATTATGTTCGATTTCCGAGGGTCCACTGTATTTGAATGTGCACGGGTGTGGTATGGATGATAAGAAAGAGTTGATTATGAAAGAAAAGAAGATAGATGTCCTGGCTCTAAACAAAACACAGCTGGTGGAGGGGGAGGGGAGGGGAGGAGAGGCAAAGGGGAAGAAGAATTTCAGTGGAGAGAAGTAAATGTTATTAGGACAGGTGTATCTGAGAATTAGAGGTAAGGAATGAGTAATGGTAATGTTGAATGATCAGTTATGGCAGGAAAACTGGGAATATAAATGTATGAATTCAAGGATTATACAAATTGAAATAAGGGTGGGATATGAAAGGTGGGTTATACAAAGTTTTTATGCACCTGCATAAGAAAAGTGTAGAGGGGGGGAGAGAGATTTTGGAAGGTGTTAACCTTAGGGAGTCTAAAACCAAGTGAAAGAGAGTAATTGTTGTGGAGGACCTAAATACTAAAGTGGGAGAGATTGTTGTAGATAGTATAGTAGGCAAGTTTGGAGTGCCAAAGGTAAATGATAATGGAGTCTCTAATTGAATTACACTTAGAAAGTGGTTTGGTAATAGGCAATACTTATTGTAAGAAAAAAAGAAGATAAGTACACAAGATATGACATAGGGCGTAATGACAGCATTTTGCTAGAATATGTATTAGTAGATAAAAGGTTAATGGGTAGACTTATGGATGTGCATCAAGAGAAGACTTCTGTTTTGGTCCTGGCAAGAGAAGGGCAGAATAAATGTGATAGCCAGGTGAGTTGAATAATCAGGAGCAGTAGTGCAGAGGGTGAAGAATGTTTGATGTCTCTATGATTAATTGATTAACATATTTATAAATAGGGTTGTAAAGAAGTGAATACTAGGACATTGGAGAGCAGTGTGGGATTAAAAGATGAAGAATCTGAAACAAACTGGGAGTTGCTACAGTTACTCTATTCTGATGACACATTTTTTTGGGAGATTCTGAGAAATTGCAAAGTTTGACCAAGGAATTTGGGAAGGTATGTTAAAAAAAGGAATTAAAAGTTAACATAAAAAAGAGCAAGGTGATGAGAATAACAAAAAACTCGAGGCAAAGAGAGACTGGACATCAGATTGGAAGGATGGAGTATAGAGGAAGTGAATACATTCAGATATGTGTGAGTGGATCTGTCAGCAGTTGTGTCTGTGAAAGTTAAGGTAAACCATAGAATAGATGAGGGAAAAAAGGTAAGTGGTGTGTTGAGGCATCTCTTAAAAGACACTCATCCATACTTGGAGGGTGTTCCTAGGGTCAACGCCCCCGGCCTCGTGGTGGATCAGGGCCTGAAACCATGCTGTTACTGCTGGCTGCACACAACCCAACATACAAACCACAGCCCGGCTGGTCAGGTAGACTTTAGATGCCTGTCCAGCTTCCTCTTGAAGACAGCCAGGGGTCCATTGTCAATCCCCCTTTAGTATGCTGGGAAGCAGTTGAACAGTCTTGGGCACCAGGTCCTTGGTGCTTTACTGTACTTATACATGTATTGAAAGTTCTCTGTATATTCTCCTGGTCTCCAATTTTGCCTGCCTTAAAAAGGGCCATTAGTGTACCGCAATACTCCAGCCTAGAGAGAGCAAGTGGTTTGAAAAGAATCATCATTGTCTTGTCATCCCTAGTTTTGAAGGTTCTCATCCATCTTATCATTTTCCAAGCAGATGTAGTAGAGATACTGTTGTGATCTCTGAAAGTGAGATCCTCTGACATTAATCACTCCCAGGGGTAATATACCAGAGTACAGTGGTAGCAACAGTGTTATATGGGTGACAGGTGTGAGTTTTAAATATTGCAGCAAGGAGGCTTTAAGTAGCGACTGACCACCTCTACTTAAATCAATTGCTAACTCACAATGTGTGCATGACTGCATTATCCACTAGGCACAATAGGCACAGTGCCTAGGACTTACGAAAAAATTTGTGAACTAAAATTTCTTTACAAATTTTAAAAGTCAACAATAAAATCAAAATTGACATTTTAAATTAAACAAATTACTATTACATTATAACAAGTATCCATTGGTGAGGTAGTCTGTTGGACGCATGTTCAAGCTTGGGATTTTACTTGCTAGATTCTTTCCTATGGTGGAGAAGAAAACATTAAGTCTGTTTGCTGTCTCAGTTGTTGAGAGTAGGGGTTCATCTGTTTTTGATAATTTGATGGTATTGTTCTTGGATATCATTTTATTTCCTAGAATTGCAGATAGGGTTTTCAGGTCTTTTCATATCACCTTTATGTTATGTAGTCTGTTCTCATAAAAATTTTTGACGTTCTTATCAGGCTGGTAAGGATTGATGAGTAGCGTTGGATTATTCTCTGGTTAATAGACCCTTCTGTATTGTTTTTCATATTGGTGCCTTTTGTTAATGGATTTAAGGATGTTGGGTGTTAACAGAATTGTTGAGTCTCTTAGCTGTGATCTGTTTAGTTTTAGGGCAATGTTTGTTATAGAGGTGGTGGTTTTTTTTAATGAAATTATTGATGCATTCATTAGTATCTGAATATGTTTCTAACTCATTATTCCAGTCGATGTTAATCATAGCTGTTATAAAGTTATTAACAGCTGACTCGTTATTAGTCTGAAGGTAACTTTGTAATATCTTGGGCAAATTACCTAGGTTGGTTATGAGAAAGGTAGGGTAGTGGTCTGTGGTGTTGTCTGTGATTATGCCTGATTTTAGAGGGGATATAATGTTAGTCCAGATGTGGTCTAATAATGAGATACTAGTCTCAGAGATTCTTGTAGGTTTTGATATTGTTGGTAGTAACAAGCAGTTGCTCATAGTGTTTGTGAATTCTGTTACCTGTGGGTCCTGGTCATGTAGGAGATTTATGTTGAAATCTCCTGTTAGCAGCAAATGGTCTTTGTTCATGTGTGCATCAATTATCAGGTTTCCTAATTTTTCACTAAAGTGGTGAATGTTTGACTGTGGTAGTCTGTAGACATTTATCACTGTGAGGGTTTTTGCAGGTCCTTTGATTTAAATTTAGCTATAATATATTATCTATGCTCATCCCTTGTGCAAGAGTTATTGATACATTCAAGTTGATCTGAGTAATATAAAGCTATTCCACCCCCTCGCTGATCTGTCCTACAGTTGTGTATGGCTGTGTAACCTGGGATGGCATAGACATCTGTAATACCAGGCTTTAGCCAGGTCTCATAGAGATATTTATCTCTAGTGTTATGTCTACAGTGTCCACAAAGTAAATCATTGAGTTGAGAATGTAAAATAAATAAACAAACTTCAATGTTTCATCATTGTCTCCTGCACAAGACTGACTCTGGACAATGTTAGTGAGGCTGATCATATGTCAATTAGCTCACAGTTAACATAGCAGAAACTTCCACTCATTGCTTGTCCTCAGTTACCTCACTGAAGTTGCTGTTGGCTTGACCATTTTGGACTTGACTGTTGTTTTTTGACAACTGTTAACAGTTACCAGTGATTGTATGGGGCCCTGTGCTTAGTGTGGAGAAGACTTCTGTTTTGGTCCTGCAAGAGAAGTTAAGAATAAATGTGAGATAGCCAGAATAGATGGAGATTCAGAAGCAACAGTGTGGAGGGTGAAGAATGCAGTAGACAATCTTGTTCCTCATGAGGTTTCCAAGAGGAAGCCAGGTACTGGAAGACAGAGGAAGACTACTCCTCAGTTCTTTGTTTCATTTCTCCTTCTGTTAACCCTTTCAGGGTTATTGACGTACTAGTACGGCTTACGCGCTGGGGTTATTGACGTACTAGTACGCATAAATTCTAGCGCCTTCAAATTAAGCGCGAAATGGCTGGTAGGCCTAGTGGTGAGAGAATGGGTCTGCGTGGTCAGTGTGCGCAGTAGGAAAAAAATCGGGGAGCCAGTGGTGCATTGTGGGAACGCCATGTTAGTACACATTTTTCACCATGCCTGGCGGTAAGAAACTCCTCACTCCTCGGCGAATTGGGACTCTTTTGTTCCCCAGTGACAGTTCTAACACCGATGGGAGTGTCAGTGGTGATGAGTTTCAACGTTTTGAGGCAGTTGTGACCGAAACTAATGATCATAATACGGTAATATTGAGGAAAACCCAGACGACCCTCAGCCCTCCACCTCCGGTGCTGTGGCATCTTGTTCACGCTCAATTGTACCAGAACGAAAGAGGAAACTGTTATTTACTCATATGCCAGACTCTGATGTGAGCAATGGTGATGATAGTGATAGTGAATATGAATTCCAAGCTCTTCAAAACAGTTCCAGTAGCGGAGTGGTGTGGAATATTCCCCAGTGAAGCGTCAGTATATACGACGGTATATGCGCTCTGGTAGCTGCCATATGCTGTTCCAAGGGAAGGAGTACATCTCGGAGTACATCCCGTGGGGGTACAACAGGAAGTGATAGTGAAAATGACAATGATAGTGTTGCAATTGGAATGAGAAATGCACAAGCATCTGTTAGTGGTAGTGGTGGTGGTCCAGGCGCGAGGCACCAGCAGTGGACCATGCTGGCACCGACGCCGCTGAGTCAGCTCAGCTACAACAAAGGCAACCCTCACCCACCACCCACAACCACAACCCCCTTCAAACCCCACAACCACAACCTCCACTTCCACAACCCCCACAACCACCTGTAAATATCCAGTACCCACCAGCAGACCGCACCTGGGATTGGCAAGAAGCTGACAATTTTATTCCCAGTCCCCATCAGTTTGATGAAAGTCAATGTGGAATACGCCCATCTTGTCCACTTGGGAACAATGCCAGTGAACTGGAATGCTTTGAATTATTCTTTGATGAACCTCTGATGGATATTATTGTCAGGAAAGCAACAGATACTACGAGTACACCATGGCAAACACAATACTTTCACCAACATCACGCCTCAACAGGTGGAAAGAGACAACTGTGGCTGAGATGTACTTGTTCTTTGCCACAATAATGCTTATGCCTCATGTTTATAAGCACAGTGTCAAATCATACTGGTCGACAGACCGCCTGATTGCAACACCAGGTTTCAGTGATATAATATCAGTGAATCGATTTGTGCTACTGCTGAGGATGCTACACTTTTCAGACAAAACCACCCTGACAGAAACGACAGGTTATATAAGATTAGAAATGTGTTTCTGTATCTGAAAGAGAAATTCAATATGCATTTTTATCCCTTCAGGAAGCTTGTTATTGACGAGTCACTGATTCTGTTCAAAGGTAGACTGTTGTTCAAGCAGTATATACCAAGCAAGAGGAAACGCTTTGGTATAAAGTTGTTTGTACTTTGTGATTGCTACAGTGGTATTGTATTGGATATTATTGTGTACACTGGAAGTTATACATTGCAAGATACCAGGAGGTTATTGGGTATCTCTGGTGATGTGGTTAGAACAATGATGGAACCATTCTTGGTAAGGGGCATATATTAAATACTGATAACTGGTACACAAGCCCCTCCCTCAGTGATTTTTTGCGAGTGAACTTGACAGATGTGTGCGGTACAGTGCGTGCAAATCGTAAGCATATGCCAAGGTTCAATGCAGGCACTCATAGAGGTCAGGTGCAAGCGTTTGCTGCCAATGACATCATGGCATTTCGGTGGCATGACAAACGAGATGTCACACTGTTGTCATCTATTCACCCTAACGAAATGACAGACACTGGCAGGGTGAGTAGAGAGACCAATGAACCCATTCTAAAACCTGCAGCTGTGATTGACTACACTCTCAATATGCGATTAGTGGACAAATGTGACATGCAGATTGGGTTTGCTGATTGTGTTCGCAAGAGTTACAAATGGTAAATAAAACTCTTTTTTCACATTCTGGACATTACCATGCTCAATGCTTATAATATCTATAAGTTGTAGACCACAAACAAACCACCATATGGCAATTTTGTTTGTCTGTCATCAGACAAATAATATTCAAGTACCAAGGAGCAACACCTGCAATAGAAACACGCCCAACACCAAGTCATCAACACCTACCCTCTCGTCTGAGGCTTGGTGGTGAACACTTCCTAACAAAACTGCCTGCTACTGCTTGCAAGAAAAGGCTCAGAAGAGGTGTTTTGTCTGTGCACAATAAAAAACGCCCACAACAACGCAAAGACACTCGTTTTATGTGTGTGGAATGTGAAACACCACTGTGCATGGAACCATGTTTCAGAGACTTCCACAGGCTGCAGAACTTCTAGAAACATGTCCAGTGACTCTATGTATGTATATATATGATTGAACAATATAAATAACTAATATTTGTTATTGTAAAATTTGTAAATACATTGTGTAAACAAATTAGTGAAAGGAACTTCATTGAATACAGTGGTACCCCGGCTTACGATGTTATCATCTTACGTTATTTTCGTAACCGATATTTATAACGTAAAATTTGTTTGTGACTTACGATGTTTGCTTCGTTTACCGACATTCGCACCGGACCTGTCCGCTGGCGCCCAGCTGAGCGCGCACTCCAGGAGCGTCAGTGCTATTGTTTACAAGCGAGAGCGACCACCCACCCACACCCACGCATTCATACCAGTATATTGTCATTATTCCACTGCTGTTTTTAGTGCTTGCAACTGCTAAATAAGCTACCATGGGTCCAAGGAAAGATCCTAGTGCTAAGCCTGTGGCAAAGAGGAACAGAAATATATGTACGATAGAAGTGAAGAAGGAGATAATAGAAAAATGAAAGTGGAGTGCGTATCAGTGAGCTGGCCAGGCTGTATGGTAAACCCTATTCTACCATCGCTACCATTGTGGATAAGAAATATTCAAGTAAAATCAGGAAGCTGTTGTTGCAAAAGGTCATCTGTGATCACAAAACAGAGACCACAAGTGCTGGAAAATGTGGAAAGGTTGTTGTTGGTGTGGATCAACGAGAAACAGTTAGCAGGAGATACTGTTTCGGAGGGAATAATATGTGAAAAAAGCAAGGCAGTTGCATGATGATCTCCTTAAGAAAATGCCTGCAAGAGTGAAGTGAGCGAATTTAAAGCCAGCAGAGGCTGGTTTTACAAATTTAAGAATCGAAGTGGCATACATAGTGTTGTGAGGCATGGTGAGGGAGCCAGTTGTGACAAAAGTGCGGCTGAAAAATATGTTCCTGAATTCCAGGAGTACCTAGAGGCTGAACAATTCCTCCCCCAACAAGTGTTTAATTGTGATGAAACAGGCCTGTTTTGGAAGAAAATGCCCAACAGGACCTACATTACTCAGGAGGAAAAGGCACAGCCAGGACATAAGCCTATGAAAGACAGGCTAACTTTGATGCTTTGTGCCAATGCCAGTGGTGATTGCAAAGTGAAGCCTTTACTGGTGTATCTTTTGAAAATCCCAGTGTTTGGCAGATGCGGTGTCAGCAAGTCTAACTTGTGTGTGATGTGGAAGTCTAACAAAAAGGCTTGGGTCACAAAGGACATTTTCTTAGATTGGTTCAATGAAGTGTTTGGCCCCAGTGTGAAGAAATATCTATTGGACAATAATTTGCCACTTAAGTGCCTCCTGATAATGGACAATGCTCCTTGTCATCCTCCAAACTTGGTAGAGAAAATTGTGGAGGAGTTTAAATTCATCAAAGTGAAGTTCTTGCCCCTAATACCACTCCTCTCCTCCAGCCCATGGACCAGCAGGTCATTTCCAACTTTAAAAACTCTATACCAAAGCAATGTTTCAAAAGTGCTTTGATGTGACCCAGACATGAACATAACCCTAAGAGAATTTTGGAAAAACATTTCCATATGCTGCATTGTGTACACCTTATAGGTAAGGCTTGGGAGGAGTGACTACCAGGACTTTGAACTCTGCCTGAGAAAATTGTGGCCAGACTGTGTCCTAGAGAGGGATTTTGAAGGTTTTGGGGCTGAGCCTCAGAACCCTGAGCCTGAGCCTGAGCCTGTTTTGGAAGAAATTGTGGAATTGGGCAAGTCTTTGGGGTTAGAGGTGAGTGGTGAGGATGTGGAACAGTTGGTGGAGGAGCACAAGGAAGAGCTAACCACTGAAGATCTGCAAGAGCTTCAACAGCAACTGGAACAAGAGAGCAGAGGTCAGGACAATGGTTCAGAGGAGGAGGTGGAGGTGGAACAAAAATGGAAGAATGTGCCTTCTTCAAGGATTAAGGACATTTGTGGAATGTGGAGCAAGGTGCAAGCATTTATGGATGAATATCACCCTAACCATGCTGTTGCAGGCCGTGCTGGCAACCTGTACAATGACACAGTGGTGTGTCATTTCAGGGATGTGTTAAAGAATCGCCAGACACAGAGCTCCTGGACAAATTTGTTGTTAGAAAGAGGTCTAGTGACTCTCAAGCTGGTCCTAGTGGCATTCAAAGAAAAGGAAGTAACCCCAGAAAGAACTTACCACCTGCAGTGTTAATGGAAGGGATTCCCTTCAAACACTAGCATACTACTCCACCTTCTCCCTCCTCCCGTCCTCCACACATCAACAACTCTTCAATAAATGTAAGTGACATGTTATTGTACAATATTTGCATGTATTTATGTATTCTTTATTCAATTCTGTATTATTTAATGTCCAAAAGTTCTAAAAAATATTTTATTTAACTACTTTTGGAAGTCTTGGACGGATTAAATTTATTTCCATTATTTCTTATGGGGAAAATTGATTCGTTTTACGATTGTTTCGCTTTAAAATATGCCCTCTCTGACGGATTAATATCGTAAGTCGGGGTACCACTGTATTGTGTAATAAATAGTGAGTGAATATTTGAAAAACAGCACTTATATTGGTCTCACAGGCCATAAAAGTTATTTGCAACAAAAAAAAAAA
Organism: Cherax destructor; assembly: GCA_009830355.1. Lineage (NCBI taxonomy): Eukaryota > Metazoa > Arthropoda > Malacostraca > Decapoda > Parastacidae > Cherax > Cherax destructor. Next base: position 18,152 of record WNWK01027404.1, read on the forward strand.
CATTCGATCAGAAAACAAGTCCAAGAAAGAAAAAAAAATATTACCGGGTGACCGGCAGTCGGCGATGTTGCCGACACCGGTTCCATTTTCGTCAAATTCAATTCTCTATATCTCGGTGAGTATTGATCGCAAAAATGTATTTTTTAGCCTATTAGATTTAGAAAAAAAACTATCATTTCATAAGAAAAAATAATTTTTTTTTTTTTTTTTAAATTCATGGACCCTGAGAACGAGATTCGGAGACCCCCTTTGGACCCTGAAAGAGTTAATATCTTTTATGTAAAATCATATCAAATGGTGAAAATGTCAATGTTTTCTATTATCAGGTATTTTCCTCACAAAGATAAAAATATGAATTTGAAACATTGCATTTGTCCAGAAATTGTTTTAGCCCCGGGTGTATAGTGAGCGCTGTGTGTATGAAATATGCACAGTAGTATGTGTCAATACTTTGTACATTAAATTCAAACCTTTGAATACTTGAGGAGGGGAGGGGAGGGTTTTCTGGAATTAAATTGAGCAATTGTTCTAATAGCAGATTGTTGTTGGGTTATGGCTGGTTTTAGATGATTTACTTTCCAAGATCCCCATGCACAAATACCATAGATAAGGTAAAGGTAGGTTAAACAGTAGTATAGAGTAAGTAGTAATGGTTGTGGTACACATTTGTATACAGTGGACCCCGAGTTTCGGTCACCTCTGAAATCGAACAATTTTTAAGTTTAATATTGTAAGTGCTTTTGTATGTGTATTTTTGGGGTCTGAAAGGACTAAACTAATTTACATTTTTTCCCTTTAAGGAACAAATTCGTTCAGTAATTGTACTTAAACAGCCTTCTGGAATGAATTATGACCAAAACTCGGGGTCCACTGTATTCTGAAAACAGTTTTCACTGTTTTGGAAACTTTCTTCGATATGTGTTGGATGTTTGTTAACTTTGTTTGCTCTCTGTCTTCCAATGTGTCTTATTTATCTTTTATATACAGTGGACCCCGGTTTACGTACTGCTCCAAACTCGAACAATTATGTAAGTGTATTTTTGTAAGTGTATTTTTGGGGTCTAAAAGGACTAATCTAATTTACATTATTCCTTATGGGAACAAATTCGTTTGGTAACGACACTTGAACAGCATTCTGGAATGAATTAATTACGTAAACCGAGGTACCACTGTAGTTGTATATTATAGCTGTATTTCCAAACATTATATATTAGTTATCAGTAATGAATTTTAATTAATTTGTTGTCATTCAAACCAACACTAGTTGAACATTTACTATGTTGTTGAAGTATGACAAATCTGAAGATAACAAACGTAGTGTCATCTACAAATAATACTGTTTTAAGTTAAGATGTGTTTGGTATGTCATTGATGTAAAAGAGAAATAAAAGTTGTCCTAGGATGCAGCCTTGCAACAGGTTGAAGGGTTGAGTAAATAAAGTGCTTTCATTTATAGTCAAAGTGTTAGAGTCTGTCACTGAAGTAGACTTTAATGTAGGAGTCTGCATGGCCTTTTATTCCAAAATTTATTCCAAAAGTTTCCTGAGTTGAGTGTGTGTTGTGTGCTCACAGTGTCGAAAATCAGAGGCCTCAAGTGCAGGGTCTTCTGGGAACACAAGGTATGTATATAGTACAGTCTCTCCTCACTTAACAACAGAGATAGGGACCCAAGACACCGTCGAGTAAGCGATTGTCGCTAAACGAGGAGCATACTAGTATACAGGTCTCCCTCCACATTTGTCCAATCCCTTTTAAAGCTACCCAAGGTCCTATCAAAGCTAAAACCTTGGGTAGTTTCAAATTAGGTTGGATATATACATGAGTGAGAGGTTGGATTTGAGTGGGACTTGCATGTGAGTAAATAGAATTATCAAAGCTTATTGCTTGGGTAGCGTTTATTCTGTTAGTGGGTTGGATTTGTAAAGGACCTGCCAGTATAGGCCAACAGGCTACTGCAGTGTTCCTCCTTTCTTATAAGAACATAAAAAAGGAGGAACACTGCAGCAGGTCTGTTGCCCCATACTAGGCAGGTCCTTCACAATCCATCCCACTAGCAGAATATTTGCCCACTCCAATTTTCAATGCTACCCAAGCAATAAGCTTTGATAATTCTATTTATTCACGTGCTAAATCCTTGGGTAGTTTAAAATTTGGGTTGGATAAATACATGAGTGAGAGGATTTGGATTTGAGTGGGACTTGTATGTGAGTAAATAGAATTATCAAAGCTTATTACTTGGGTAGCATTTATTCTGTTAAGTAAAAGGACACAAATGCAACTAATGTGACATTTTATTGTGGCAACGTTTCGCTCTCCAGGAGCTTTCTCAAGCCGTTACAAGCGATAATGGACATAGTGGGTTTATATATACTCTCAAAGTGAGGTGAAATACTAGTGGTGGTAGTAGTAGTGATATTATTAGTAGTAGTAGTAATACAATAAGGTAGAACAATCAATATGCACATGAGTAAAAGGTGATAAAACAAATACTAGGGTAGTATAACAATAGGTTAGACAAATATTTCTGCTGGAGGTTGAAATATCGAAGGCCTGTAGGAGTGTTCCACATCTACGATGTGCTTGTGTAGAATTAGCAGGAGAGACTATGTGATGGTAGGGTTTACTGTTTTCAGGAGGATTCTTGCTAAGACTTCAGAGATGGTGAAGCTGCCTTTGTTTTGTTTAATTGTGTTAGAAACAGAGATAAGTGCTGATTCAAGGCATTTGCGTCTACGGAAATTAGTTTCTTTGATTACTAGTCGGGCGTCTTTGAATTTCATGAGATGATTGTTGGAATTTCGGTGTTGTACGCAGGCGTTGTTCAGGTTATCGTTTCTGCATGCATTAATGTGTTCATTGATGCGTGTTTCGAGGTTCCTTGCTGTTTCTCCTACATAAATTCTGTCGCAGCCTCCACAGGGTATAGTGTAGACCCCTGCGTTGACTGGTTCATGGTGCTTGGATTTAGTCTTGGTTAGATCCTTAATAGAAGTACTGGAAGCGATGGCGACTCTAGTGTTAGCTTGGGCAAATACTTTAGAAATGTTGGATGCAACCTGGCTGTTGGGAAGAATTATGACTTTGTTTGGAGTGGTGTTGATGCATGGAGAATTAATGATCTGAAGAGCTTTTTTCTTGCAATCTTTGATGAAAAAGGAAGGAAAATGTAACTCAGTGAAGGTTTGGTGAATGTATGTACATTCCTCGTCAAGAAACTCAGGACTACAAATTCGGTAAGCTCTTAGGAAGAATCCGATGATGATGCCTCTTTTGGTCTTAGTATCTTGACTGGAATAGAAGTGTGTGAGATCATTTTTATTTGTAGGTTTCCGGTAAACTTGAAATCTTAGGTTGTTATCTACTTTGTGGATGAGGACGTCTAGAAAGGGTAGTTTGTCATTGGACTCTTCTTCTAGTGTAAACTGGATCGCGGTTCAACTGCGTTGAGCCTTGCCTGAAGATTCCGTACATCAAAACGTTTGGGAGTTATTACGAGGACGTCGTCTACGTAACGTAACCAAGTGCGCTTGAGGGGATGATGTTGGCGAAGTGTTCAGCCTCTAGGTGTTCCATGTACAAGTTAGCTAAGACGGCACTGATGGGGACCCCATACCCATGCCGTATGTTTGTTTGTAGAGCCTGTTATTGAAAGAAAAACAGTTGAAATTAACACAGAGTTCAATAAGGTCAACAAAATCTCCGGGAGGTAGAGGAAGGTTAAGGTCCTGATTGACTTTACGTCGTAGAACCTCGATGGCTTGTGTGGTAGGTACTTTAGTGAAGGGGGAAGTCACGTCCAAACTGCTTAGTTTCTTGTTTCGGATGGAGAGATTTCGGATGCGGTTGAGAAGGTCACCTGAATGTTTAAGATGAGCGGGGCTGATGGTCCCCAGAAGGCAGGAAAGATGTTTGGCAAGAACTCCGGCTAGTTTGTGTGGTGCACTGCCTATACCTGATGTGATTGGTCTGAGGGAATATTATGCTTATGGGTCTTGGGTAAGCCATACATGTGTGCTGGTTTAGGGTTGCTGGGTATCAAGTACAGAAGTTTCTTTCCTTCACTGGTGCGTTTCAGTATTTGTCTGGTTTTATATAGGAAATCTTTAGTGAGTGTTTCCCACTGTTGTGTGTTGATGGGATCGTAAGTGGATTGGTCATTCAAAGGTCCATCATTTTGGTGTTGTATTCACTGGTGTTGAGTATGACGACTCCACCTCCTTTGTCGGCGGTGGTGACGATAATATTTGGGTCGTTAGCAAGGCCCTTCAGAGCATTGATATATCGCATTGATAGAGTCGCCATTGCTTCCAGTACTTCTATTAAGGATCTAACCAAGACTAAATCCAAGCACCATGAACCAGTCAACGCAGGGGTCTACACTATACCCTGTGGAGGCTGCGACAGAATTTATGTAGGAGAAACAGCAAGGAACCTCGAAACACGCATCAATGAACACATTAATGCATGCAGAAACGATAACCTGAACAACGCCTGCGTACAACACCGAAATTCCAACAATCATCTCATGAAATTCAAAGACGCCCGACTAGTAATCAAAGAAACTAATTTCCGTAGACGCAAATGCCTTGAATCAGCACTTATCTCTGTTTCTAACACAATTAAACAAAACAAAGGCAGCTTCACCATCTCTGAAGTCTTAGCAAGAATCCTCCTGAAAACAGTAAACCCTACCATCACATAGTCTCTCTTGCTAATTCTACACAAGCACATCGTAGATGTGGAACACTCCTACAGGCCTTCGATATTTCAACCTCCAGCAGAAATATTTGTCTAACCTATTGTTATACTACCCTAGTATTTGTTTTATCACTTTTACTCATGTGCATATTGATTGTTCTACCTTACTGTATTACTACTACTACTACTAATATCACTACTACTACCACCACTAGTATTTCACCTCACTTTGAGTATATATAAACCCACTATGTCCATTATCAGCATAACGGCTTGAGAAAGCTCCTGGAGAGCGAAACGTTGCCACAATAAAATGTCACATTAGTTGCATTTGTGTCCTTTTACTTAACATATTGTCGGTAATTCTACCAATATTATTACATTTATTCTGTTAGTGGGTTGGATTTGTGAAGGACCTGCCAAGTATAGGCCAACAGGCTACTGCAGTGTTCCTGTTTGTTACTCGATAAAGCCCACTGCGTGGGCGACCTGACTTAACTCAGTGAAGACATGTCTTGTGTGCTCTCTCTGAATCTGAAGAAGATGTCTTCTCTTGAGCTACTCTACCAGCAGCTGAAGGAAGAACTGAGGGTATCTAAGCTTGAGATACAGCGACTGACTGAGGAAAACAAGAGGATTCGTAGTAATCCTCCTGTTGAGAATCCTCAAGCCATGAAAGGAACCTGGACAGTGGCTGGAATGCATGGGACAAAGTTAAGGATCAAGAGGACGGGTGGAGAGGTAGAAACATAAGAACATAAGAAAGGAGGAACACTGCAGCAGGCCTGTTGGCCCATACTAGGCAGGTCCTTCACATTCCCTCCCACTAACAGAATATTTGTTCAACCTAATTTTCAATGCTACCCAAGAAATAAGATTTGATAATTTTATTTACTCATGTGCAATTCCCACTCAAATCCAACCCCTCTCACTCATGAATTTATCCAACCTAAATTTAAAACTACCCAAGGTCCTTGCTTCAATAACCCTACTAGGCAGACTGTTCCACTCATCAACTACCCTATTTCCAAACCAATACTTTCCTATGTCCTTTCTAAATCTAAACTTATCTAACTTGAATCCATTATTGCGGATTCTCTCTTGGAGAGATATCTTCAAGACCTTATTTATATCCCCTTTGTTAATACCCATTTTCCACTTGTATACCTCGATCATGTCTCCCCTCATTCTACGTCTTACAAGTGAATGTAATTTAAGGGTCTTCAATCTTTCTTCGTAAGTAAGATTTCTAATGCTATGTATTAATTTAGTCATTCTACGCTGAATGTTTTCTACGAATTTATGTCCATTCTGTAATATGGAGACCAAAACTGAGCTGCGTAATCTAGGTGAGGCCTTACTAATGATGTATAAAGCTGCAATATAACCTCTGGACTTCTGTTGCTAACACTTCTTGATATAAATCCCAGTAATCTATTTGCCTTATTACGTATGCTTAGGCATTGCTGTCTTGGTTTAAGGTTGCTGCTACCATCACCCCAAGTCCTTCTCGCAATCTGTATGGCTAAGTTCTACGTTATTTAACTTATAAGTGCTTGGGTTATGGACACTCCCGAGCTTTAGAACTTTGCATTTATCTACATTGAACTGCATCTGCCATTTTCTGACCAGGAATTGAGTTTGTCTAAATCCTCCTGTAGTTCACTGACATCTACGTCTGAATCGATTATCCTACCTATCTTCGTGTCATCAGCGAATTTGCTCATATCACTAGAAATTCCTCGTCAAGGTCATTTATATATATTATAAACAACAACGGGCCCAAACCGATCCCTGAGGAACGCCACTTGTTACAGATCCCCACTCCGATTTAACCCCATTTATGCACACTCTCTGCTTCCTATTGGTGAGCCATGACTCGATCCATGACAACACTTTTCCCCCAATGCCATGAGCAGCCACTTTCTTTAACAGTCTCTGATGTGGTACTCTATCAAAAGCCTTACTAAAATCCAAATAAACAATATCGAATTCTTTATCATGATCAACTGCCTCAAAAGCCTTACTGAAAAAGTTAATAAATTAGTTAGGCAGGAACGGCCCCTGGTGAATCCATGCTGAGTATCATTAATCAAATTATGCCTATCGAGATGGCTTCTTATGTTATCAGCTATAATCGACTCTAGTAATTTGCCTACAATTGATGTTAGACTTATTGGGCGGTAATTTGATGGTAACGACTTGTCCCCTGCTTTAAAAATAGGAATTACATTAGCCATCTTCCACGTATCAGACACTACACCTGTTTGAAGAGATAGGTTAAAAATGTTAGTTAAGGGTTCACAGAGTTCCATTTTGCATTCCTTAAGAACCCTTGAAAAAAGCTCATCAGGACCTGGCGATTTATTTTGCTTCAAACAGTCTATCTGTTTGATAACCATTTCGGTAGTGACTGTGATACTACATAATTTATCTTCTTCAGGCCCACTAAAATACCTAGTTCTTGGGATATTATTAGTGTCTTCCTGAGTGAAAACCGAGAGAAAATAATTATTAAAGATAGAGCACATTTCATTCTCTTTGTCAGTAAGATACCCATCATTATTTTTAAGAGGACCTATCTTATCTCTAACTTTGTTCTATACACCTGGAAAAAACTTTTGGGTTAGTTTTGAATCCTAGCAACTTTAATTTCGTAGTCCCGTTTAGCTTTTCTTATCCCCTTTTAACATCTCTCTTAATGTCAATATACTGATTCATAAGATGACCCTCACCTCTTTTGATACGCCTATAAATTCCTTTCTTCTGTCCTAAAAGATATTTGAGCCTATTATTCATCCATTTTGGGTCATTTCTATTCGATCTAATTTCTTTATATGGGATAAATGTTCTTTGGGCAGCCTGTATAGTGTTAAGAAAACTGTCATATTGATACCTCTCTTCGTCTCCCAGTCCACAGTTGATAAGTGTTCTCTAAGTCCATTATAATCTGCTAAGCGAAAATCTGGGACCGTTACTGAATTATCCCTACTATCATACATCCATTCAATGCTAAAGGTAATTGACTTGTGGTCGCTTGAGCGAGTTCCTCTGTAATTTCTAAATTATTAACAAGGGTTTCCTTGCTTGCCAGAACCAAGTCAAGTAGGTTATTTCCCTTGTAGGTTCTGTTACAAACTGCTTCAAAAGCAGTTTGTAACAGAGAATCTTGTTTGTAGCAGGAGAATCTTGTGGAAACATCGAACCCATTCTCCGTGCTACCCGATGAATGTGAGTAGATTCTGGGAGCGTCACGCGAACGACACCAAGGAAGGTAAAAACATTGTTGTTGGTGACAGCCAGGTTAGGTACATGGATAGGGCCTTCTGTTTGAATGATAGAGTAGGAGACAGAGGGTTTGCTTTCCTGGGGCTGGGATGGAGGATATTGTTAGCCGTCTGGACGACATCATGAGAGGTAATGGGAGCAATCCTATTATCTGTCTCAGTGCTGGAGGCAACGATGTTGGCAGACGTAGGTG
>WNWK01027405.1:0-26326 GCA_009830355.1 Cherax destructor
AAGCTGGCAGCTGGTCCTCCTTCCACCCTGGTGTATTGTAGATAGGTATCAGTCAAGGTAGATGCACATGTGAAGTCCCACACCACCTGCTTGCCGTCTGTCCAGGCTTGAAGGGTGATACCATCTGGACGCTTTTGGCTGCCATCAGATCTGTATAGTTAGGGTGGCTCCCTTACTGCTGGGCATCCGGTTGTTGTGAGGCTCCTCTTGATTATGTTATTAACCTCTTCATGTCTTCCAATCTTTCCCTTGGATTTACGGCACATAAGACCATGGTACTCGAATCAGTCTGCTGCTTCACTGCCACAAATACACCTGTGTTCGGCGAGAATAGGGGCGGCAAGTCGAAGGGCAACACCAATGCAGATGGTCTGTGGGTCGAGGCGTGCCAAGGCTGGAATTGGGAACAGCCAACAGAAAGTTACTTGCATGAGGAGCTCTCACTGCCAGAAGGCGGGCTCTATCCTTCCCCGACACACTCTAAAGTAATGTTGAGACCATATTCTCCACTATTGGGCCATCCCAGTATGATTGTAGTTGTTGGGGGAAGCTGGTCTAGTTTCAGAGCCCGTTAGATTATCCCAGATCATGGCTCCGTCAACGAACTTTTTGTCCTGGACTCCAATCTTGTCCCTAAGATGTTCAGAGAGAATCGCTGCTACAAGCCCTCTGAATGCAACGCATGAGGACAGGAAAGCAGGTAGCGCAATCTGTGATGACTTGCGGACACAGATGTCTCCTAGTCTGACTGGAAGTGTAGCTTGGGCCCACTGCCCATCTTCTAGAGTAAGGTTTATTACTTTCGTAAAATTCTGCCTCAGGATACTGTCATATTCGTGCAGTATAGGGTTATCATATTAAGGTGCACATCTCAGGAAATATGTCAACCTGGGCAGACTCAAGCACTTTGTGAGAAGGAACAAGGCATCATCGGTGTCAAGATTGCCTATTCGTTGTTAAATTCTCCTCAACTCTTCCAGTTTCTTCCTGAGAATTTTGTCAATGACATCGCTTCCCAGAGGTGTTCCAAGCAAGACGCCATTTGTGGGGGCAATGAGTGATGTTCCTGGTAGTTTTGATCTCACTGCATCTATCACTTGTTGATTGACTGAGATGATTTCACATTTGGATGGATTCAGGATAAGACCTATTTCCTGTCCCCGTGTCAACACATGTGTAAGATCATCTAGAAGGGACTCCTTTATACCTGCTAGTGTGCCATCCTCCAGGAACCAGATGTTTAGCTCACTGGTCAGTCTGACTGTGATTTCCGTAACCGCTATTCAAAAGAGAAATGGTGCGAGAGGATCCCATTGCTGGACACCCTCTGATTATGTGATTTCATGCTCTCCAAACAGGAACATTAATTCCTTGCTATATCCAGCTGAACCAAAAGGGAAGAGACAAAGGAAATGTTCTTGTACAGTTGCTAATACCACGTAATTTTTCAGAAGATTAAATACATTCTGGAAATCTAATTTTACCACTGCATTGTCCTCAGGCAGGTGTGTGTATATATATATATATATATATATATATATATATATATATATATATATATATATATATATATATATATATATATATATATATATATATATTATATATATATATATATATATATATATATATATATATATATATATATATATATATATATATATATATATATATATATATATATATATATATATAATATATATATATATATATATATATATATATATATATATATATATATATATATATATATATATATATATATATATATATATATATATATATATATATATATATATATATATAAGGAGGGAGGAATATATGGAGAGAAAAGAGAGGTTAAGAGAGTGGTGAAGCAATGATGTAAAAAGAGAGCAAATTAGAGAATGGGTGAGATGTTATCAAGAAATTTTGTTGAAAATAAGAAAACGTTTTGGAATGAGATTAATAGGTTGAGAAAGCCTAGTGAACGAATGGATTTGTTAGTTAAAAATATTAGAGGAGTGCTATTAAACGGAGAGTTAGAGGTATCGGGAAGATGGAGGGAATATTTTGAGAAATTGTTAAATGTTGATGAAGATATGGAAGCTGTGATTTCGTTTATAGGGCAAGGAGGAATAACATCTTAAAGGAGTGAGGAAGAACCAGTTGCGAGTGTGGAGGAAGTGCGTGAGGCAGTGGGTAAAATGAAAGGGGGTAAAGCAGCTGGGATTAATGGGTTAAAGACAGAAATGTTAAAAGCAGGTTGGGAAATAGTTTTGGGGTGGTTGGTGTTTTTATTTAATAAATGTATGGAAGAGGGTAAGGTACCTAGGGATTGGCAGAGAGCGTGCATAGTTCCTTTGTATAAAGGCAAAGGGAACAAAAGAGAGTGCAAAAATTATAGGGAATAAGTCTGTTGACTGTACCTAGTAAAGTGTATGTTAGAGTTATTATTGAAAGAATTAAGAGTAAGACGGAGAGCAGGATAGCAGATGAACAAGGAGGCTTTAGGAAGGGTAGGTGTGTGTTTGCAGTGAAACATATAGGTGAACAGTATTTAAATAAGGGTATAAAGGTTTTTGTGGCATTTATGGATTTGGAAAAGGCGTATGATAGGGTGGATAGGGACGGGGTTATGTGGCAGATGTTGCAAATGTATGGAATAGGAGGTAGGTTATTGAAAGCAGTGAAATGTCTTTACGAGGATAGTGAGGCTCAGGTTAGAGTATGTTGGTGAGAGGAAGATTATTTCCCAGTAAAAGTAGGCCTTTGACAGGGATATGTGATATGTGATGCTCTCATGCAAATTCTAATGTCGTCAGAAAAGAAAGACACAGTGCTACCTATGGTTTACATCTATGTCTATATCAGATAAGAGGATAATTAAAGTTAAGTTATTTGTGGAGAAAATTCTCTAAGAGAGGGGGTGGGGGTAACAGCCCTTTCTGCCCTTTCAAGGGCCTAGCCCTTTCCGGCACTTAGAAAGGGCCAGACGAGGTGTGTCTGGCTTTCTGGTCAACAGTTTAATTCATAACATATGTACGGACCAGGAAGCAGTACGTCACGTCTAGCTGACCAGGGTTGCAAGGAATGTATATGAGTTATTGAGACATTTGATAAATGTAACTCTTTGCCATAACAGAGAAGTTATAGAAACTGCTGTATTAGTTTCTACACTTGACTTTATAATCTTGTGTTCCAGTGATCGAAGTATTTACAGAACACAAGCATTTGAATTGCAACTTGTTGCGGTGTTTTGCAAGTATTGAAATATTGCTGAGGTCAGCGATGCCAAGCCCGCTGAGCTGCGGGATGCAGGAGCGGGGTAGATTGAACTCGGCCACGGAAAGGACAGGAGCTGAAAAAACGGGTTTTAACCTAACAAAGACATTAGTCGTACATGTCTATTCGATTATTCAATCTCCACTAACGTCGGGAAATCGGATAAGAACTCGGTTCCAGCACGCTTAGTGATTAAAATAGCGGTATATACAGAAGTGTGCGCAGCTTCTTACTACTGCAAAAAGACTGAAATTGAAGAATGTAAAGGGACAATGAGTGCTTCGTCTAACAAGGCAGTAACTCTTCAGCAGCTTTCTTCAAACAAGACAGCGATATCCGGGTGTGAATTAAGGGTCCGATACAAATACCCAGGTAAGTCTGCTTATACCTAGATGCCACCAGCTGTGCAGTTAGGAAAGCATTATTGGCTTTAGGCAGATTTATCAATCACCCGGTAAGTCGTGGGCGATCCGCCCAAACACCGTGAGTAAACCGCCGTTAAGTCCATTAAATGACTGATTATATGGCATACACTCCTTTGGGGCAATAATATAAGTCTCATGTGTGATTTAATTTTACCATACAGCCCTGTGGGGAATGTGAACGTCGGCATCAACCATCGGTTACTGGGATGGCTGGGTAATCGTGGATGCATCTACAAGCTAAGTATAGCAACATTTACAGTACACTTTATCGTAGGGGTACATTCCTCAACATTATTTTTACTATTACTCTTTGGGTTCTATTGGTTCTTTTTTACAATTACTCTTTGTGTTCTATTGGTTCTAATATATTTCACTATTTCTCCCAAAGTGTGGAGAAAATTTCTCCAGAAAGGGGGGTATCAGCCCCCTCAACCCTCTCAGAAGGGGCAAATGGCGTTGTTTTCGCATGAACAGTAATTGGAAGCAGATGCAGTACCAGCATGTACCAGAGTGTGGTCACGCAGCCTCCTTTTGCATCACTGTGTCTTGCAATATGACTGGTGATGTAATGAGGGCAATTTGTGGTACCCGGAGTTTCGTACAGCTCCCAATTCGAACAATTATGTAAGTGTATTATTGTAAGTGCTTTTGTAAGTGTATTTTTGGGGATCTAAAACGGACTAATCTAATTTACATTATTCTATATGGGAACAAATTCGTTCGGTAACGGCACTCGAACAGCCTTCCAGAACGAATTATGTCCGAAACTCGGGGTACCACTGTACTCTCTTACCGGAGCAGGAAAATTTACAAGAAAACCCTGCATCACTTTATTTCCAAGTTGAGACTATCGTAAAACACTAGATAAGTCTTAAGTCAAGAAATCTGCTATCTTGCATTGCATTTAAGAATTGCTTTAAGAACTGGTGCAGGCAACTTGTGTTTCACACTAGAAGAACAGGCAAAGAAACTAGTGATTCGCTGGTTTCTGTTCCTCAGTAACAATCTCAGCAATTTGTGGTAGAACTATTACAGTGAAGCGTACTATCTTCCTGTTTTGACATTACTACGAGAGAACTAATATTGAAGAACAATGTAGTGTTACAGTGTTTGTTACGAACAATCTTCAGAGAGAGACAGTGCCACCGAGACAATACTACTTCAATCAAGACATCGGATTCCAGGGTGACTCTTGAAGGTTCGATACACATACCCAGGTAAGTCTAGTCAATTATGTACTTATTTAGGTCGACTGCACAGGAGAGAGCTAAGACATGACCTGTCTGGAGTTACCAAAATCCCCCATCATCTGAGGGCCATTGATCCCAAAAAAGTAAGAAATCATCATTTCAGCAGTAACATGAAATGTTGACATAACGCTCCTTTGGGGCAATTATGTTCTTATTATTTTTTTTTTTTTTTTTATTAACACATCGGCCGATTCCCACCAAGGCAGGGTGGCCCGAAAAAGAAAAACTTTCATCATCATTCACTCCATCACTGTCTTGCCAGAAGGGTGCTTTACACTACAGTTATAAAACTGCAACATTTACACCCCTCCTTCAGAGTGCAGGCACTGTACTTCCCATCTCCAGAACTCAAGTCCGGCCTGCCGGTTTCCCTGAATCCCTTCATAAATGTTACTTTGCTCACACTCCAACAGCACGTCAAGTATTAAAAACCATATGCCTCCATTCACTCCTATCAAATACGCTCACACATGCTTGCTGGAAATCCAAGCCCCTCGCACACAAACTTCCTTTACCCCTCCCTCCAACCTTTCCTAGGCCGACCCCTACCCCGCCTTCCCTCCACTACAGATTTATACACTCTCGAAGTCACTCTGTCTCGTTCCATTCTCTCTACATGTCCAAACCACCTCAACAACCCCTCCTCAGCTCTCTGGACAATCGTTTTGGTAATCCCGCACCTCCTCCTAATTTCCAAACTCCGAATTCTCTGCATTATATTCACACCACACATTGACCTCAGACATGACATCTCCACTGCCTCCAGCCTTCTCCTCGTTGCAACATTCATCACCCATGCTTCACACCCATATAAGAGCGTTGGTATAACTATACTCTCATACATTCCCTCTTTACTTCCATGGACAAGGTTCTTTGTCTCCACAGACTCCGAAGTGCTCCACTCACCCTTTTCCCCTCATCAATTCTATGATTCACCTCATCCTTCATAGACCCATCCGCCGACATGTCCACTCCCAAATATCTGAATACATTCACCTCCTCCATACTCTCTCCCTCCAATCTGATATCCAATCTTTCGTCACCTATTCTTTTTGTTATCCTCATCACCTTACTCTTTCCTATATTCACTTTCAATTTTCTTCTTTTACACACCCTACCAAATTCATCCACCAACCTCTGCAGCTTCTCTTCAGAATCTCCCAAAAGCACAGTGTCATCAGCAAAAAGCAACTGTGACAACTCCCACTTTGTATTTGCTTCTTTATCTTTTAGCCCAACACCTCTTGCCAAGACCCTCGCATTCACTTCTCTTACAACCCCATCTATAAATATATTGAACAACCACGGTGACATCACACATCCTTGTCTAAGGCCCACTTTTACTGGGAAATAGTCCCCTTCCCTCCTACACACTCTAACCTGAGCCTCACTATCCTCATAAAAACTCTTCACTGCTTTCAGTAACCTTCCTCCTATTCCATACACCTGCAACATCTGCCACATTGCCCCCTATCTACCCTATCATACGCCTTTTCCAAATCCATAAATGCCACAAAAACATCTTTACCCTTATCCAAATACTGTTCACCTATATGTTTCACTGTAAACACTTGGTCTACACACCCCCTACCTTTCCTAAAGCCCCTTGTTCATCTGCTATCCTGCTTTCTGTTTTACTCTTAATTCTTTCAATAATAACTCTACCATACACTTTACCAGGTACACTCAACAGACTTATTCCCCTATATTTTTGCACTCTCTTTTGTCCCCTTTGCCTTTATACAAAGGAACAATACACGCTCTCTGCCAATCCCTAGGTACCTTACCCTCTTCCATACATTTATTAAATAATAGCACCAACCACTCCAAAATTATATCCCCACCTGCTTTTAACATTTCTATCTTTATCCCATCAATCCCAGCTGCCTTACCCCTTTCATTCTACCCACTGCCTCACGAACTTCCCTACACCCACAACTGGCTCTTCCACACTCCTACAAGATGTTATTCCTCCTTGCCCTACACACGAAATCACAGCTTCCCTGTCTTCATCAACATTTAACAAATCCTCAAAATATTCTCTCCATCTTCCCGATACCTCTAACTCTCCATTTAATAACTCTCCTCTCCTATTTTTAACTGTCAAATCCATTTGTTCTCTAGGCTTCCTCAACTTATTAATCTCATTCCAAAACTTTTCTTATTTTCAACAAAATTTGCTGATAACATCTCACCCACTCTCTCATCTGCTCTCTTTTTACATTGCTTCACCACTCTTTTAACCTCTCTTTTTCTCTCCATATACTCTTCCCTCCTTGCATCACTTCTACTGTGTAAAAACCTCTCATATGCTAACTTTTTCTCCCTTACTACTCTCTTTACATCATCATTCCACCAATCGCTCCTCTTCCCTCCCGCACCCACTCGCCTGTAACCACAAACTTCTGCTGAACACTCTAACACTACATTTTTAAATCTACCCCATACATTTTCGACCACATTGCCTACACTCTCACTAGCCCATCTATCCTCCAATAGTTGTTTATATCTTACCCTAACTGCCTCCTCTTTTAGTTTATAAACCTTCACCTCTCTTTTACTTACTGATTCTATTTTCCTTGTATCCCATCTACCTTTTACTCCCACTGTAGCTATAACTAAAAAGTGATCTGATATATCTGTAGCCCCTCTATAAACATGTACATCCTGAAGTCTACTCAACAGTCTTTTATCTATCAATACATAGTCCAACAAACTACTGTCATTACGCCCTACATCATATCTTGTATACTTATTTATCCTCTTTTCTTAAAATATGTATTACCTATAACTAAACCCCTTTCTATACAAAGTTCAATCAAAGGGCTCCCATTATCATTTACACCTGGCACCCCAAACTTACCTACTACACCCTCTCTGCATGTTTCTCCCACTTTAGCATTTAGGTCCCCTACCACAATTACTCTCTCATTTGGTTCAAAAGTTCCTATACATTCGCTTAACATCTCCCAAAATCTCTCTCTCTCCTCTACACTCCTCTCTTCTCCAGGTGCATACACGCTTATTATGACCCACTTTTCGCATCCGACCCTTATTTTAATCCACATAATCCTTGAATTTACACATTTATATTCCCTCTTTTCCTTCCATAACTGATCCTTCAACATTATTGCTACCCCTTCCTTAGCTCTAACTCTCTCAGATACTCCTGACTTAATCCCATTTATTTCTCCCCACTGAAACTCGCCTACCCCCTTCAGCTTTGTTTCGCTTAGGGCCAGGACATCCAACTTCTTTTCATTCATAACATCGGCAATCATCTCTTTCTTATCATCCGCACTACATCCACGCACATTCAGACAACCCAATTTTATAAAGTTTTTCTTCTTCTCGTTTTTAGTAGATTTGTACAGGAGAAGGGGTTACTAGCCCATTGCTCCCGGCATCTTAGTCGCCTCATACGACACGCATGGCTTACGGAGGAAAGATTCTTTTCCACTTCCCCATGGACAATAGAGAAAATAAAAGGAACAAGAGCTATTAAGAAAAAGAAGAAAAACCTAGATGTGTGTATGTATATATATGCATGTGTATGCAAGTGTAGTGTGACCTAAAGTGTAAGTAGAAGTAGCTAGATATACCTGTTATCCAGCGTGTTTATGAGACAGAAAAAAGACACCAGCAATCCTACCATCATGTAAAACAGTTTCAGGTTTCTGTTTCACAGTCACCTGGCAGGACGGTAGTACCTCCCTGGGTGGTTGCTGTCTACCAACCTACTACCTATAATTATGTTCTTACAATTACTTAATTTCCCACAGCGCAAGTGCGGTAGCATCGATGGCTCCATAGAATGTTCTGTAGGCTGCTGCAGGACGTTGAGCTATCATAAGATAAGTAGCTTTGTACAGTATATTTATTTGCTTGTCTTAAAATGCTATAATCCCTTATACAAAGCATCCCTCTATTTTTCCACAGAATTAAAAGAAATCAAAGAGTTGCAAAATTCCACTGCAACACACAGGTCTAGTTAGAATTGGGCTATATACAGCGGTAAACATGGGGCTAGTAATTTTTTTATTGGAATAACCCAGGAGCTGTATTCTACTGCTGGACTGTTGCACTGTAGCCACGCCACAATGCTCAAAACACACCAACCCACTTCAACCTCTTCTAGTATCTACTTTTTTTTTATTACTTCTAATGCCCTTATTGGGCATTAGAAGTAAAAATCTGAAGCAAAAAGTTGCGTACTTCCAACGCAGGCGCTCCCCAACCTTGGAGGTGAACGGGTGAGCTGTGGTACCCATAGTGGTGAAACTGAGAAACTTTGTTTTCACCAACATGGCGGACGGGTAATGGCGACAGGTGAATACTGTTTCCATCAACTTGATTCTGGGAGCTGTTTACCCAGACAATGCCGAGGTTCTCCTGCCTTTGATTATACGGGATACTTATGGGCTTCCAAGTGAATCTTTATATGGGATTTCCCTGAATGGAGCCACCAGAATCTTCGTAAAGTTCGCCTCCACCAGCACATACAAGGAAACTATGGATAAGTACCAGGAGAAGAGAATCATCATCATTAACACAGGGCTGGACGTACGTCTGCATGATGTATTGGCAGTTTATTCATGGATTCGAATACGGAACATTCTGTTTGAGGCGGCTGAAGAGGATGTCAGGCGAGTCTTCAGTCCATACGGGGTCATTCATGCGGCCACCGTGGGACAGTGGGCCCAGGGAATCTATGCAGGTATGCCAGAGGGGTCTTACTCCCTCAAAATGACCCTGAGGCGGCAGATTCCATCATACGTCCTAATGGAGGCTACGGACGTGTCATCTCTGTGGTTCCCCGGGCCATATGGCGGCGATGTGTGAGAGACATAGGGAGCGGCAGTAGAGCCGGGATGGTGGAGCCGTTCGTAACGAGACGGTCGGGCGTGAGGAACCCATAACTCAAGTGCCATCGGCTGCAACAGTTGCCTTGGCTGATGCATCCATCAAGGACAGTTGGAGTGCAGCTGTTGAGGCGGCTGAGGAGGAGGCTGTTTTGACCTTAACCCCGGCTTCGCATGATGTGACACAGGATCCAGGTCAGAATGTCTCGGGTGACGGGCAGGCGGTGGTGGAGTCTGTGTTATCGGTCCCCAGTTTAGAGGAGATTCAAAGGATTCTCGAGCAACCACTGCCAAACGGGTTATTAAGTCCGACGGTGGACTCACCTGTGGAGAGGGAGCGTTCAGTATGTGGACAGTAGTGGTACAGACATTGCTGACCGCGGATCTGCGGTTACAGCGGAGGTGGAAGTGCATAGAGAGGATAGTGAAGGGGAAATGGAAGTGGCAGAGGTGTCCTGGAAACGGCCCAGCAGTACCGCTGAGGATGATTTGCTAACCTCAGGCCAAAGGTCGTGTAAAATGGTCTATGCGGATGTGGCCAAGGGAAGGAAGGTTGAACAGCAGGGTAAGAATAGTAGGGTTGACGGGAAGGTTTGTCATGGAGCTAGTGGAACGTCCAGGACAGGTGTGACAGGATCAGTACGCCGTAGTGGTAAACCCCCATTGATGTTTTCAGGTGTTTCAACATGAATGTTAACGGCCTCCGAACGGAGGTAAAGAGGAGATGGGTAGAGATAACACTCAGACGCATGAATGTTGACGTTTGCTTCTTTCAGGAGCATAATTTCAGGTGTGGAAGGGACTTATGATTGAAAGGTTATACATGTTATATGGGGAGTTCTGAAAATCTCAAGGGTGGGGTTGTTATGGGGATCCATGAGACCAGCCCCTTCAGGTTGAAGGTGTGGGAGGAGGGGGGAGATGGAAGGATTGTTAGGGTAGAGGGGGAATGTGGTGACATACAGGTGTGTTTTATCGGGGTCTATATGCCGGCAATTAACAATCGTCGGGTGAAGGAAGAGTTTGTTTGCGATTTTTTAGTTTACGCTTTGCGGGGTCTCCCTTTAGTCACTGTCATCACAGGTGATTGGAATTGCGTGATTAGAGGGAAGGATGTGGAACCTAGGGGGGCGGGTTGTGCTTTGGGGGTCTTGAGGGAGGTGTTGCAGGTGGTTGGGGTGGTGGATGTAGTTAGGGGAGGTGTGTGGCAGGTGGAACACTTATATTAAACGGGGTTATGTGGCACGGCTGGATTGGGTTTGTGTCGGGTGCGGTTCGGGTCGGTGCTGTATCTTGTGAGGATCTGGGTTACTCGGACCATAGAGGCGTTTTGGCTGAGCTGGGGTGGCAAGGAGCAGTGAGGATTTACCCTAGCTACTGGAAGTTGAACGTACGTTTGTTGCAAGGGCCAGATCATCGGGAGATTTTTGCGGAATGGTGGGGAAGGTTCTGGGATGGGGGTTGGGGGGTTGGTGACGTGGTGGATTGGTGGAACGTGAGAGCGAAAGTGGCCATCAGGGAATTCTACAAAAGGTTGGGCGGGGAGGAGGCACGTTTTAGGTTGGGGATGCAGAGGTATTTGGAGGGGCAACTAAAGGAGTGCTATGGGGAAACAGGGAGATATCCATATGCAGAAGTTGAAAATCTTAGGATGCAACTGAGGGACATACAAAATGAAGGATTTCATGCTCTGAGGGTGCGAGGGGGTTTAGAAGAGGTACTTTGGGGGGATAAGCCCTCGGCGGTAGTTTTACGTAAGTTTCAAGTCCGGAGAAAGGGGATGACGGTTATGTCTTTAGTGGTTGAGGAGGATTTGGGTATAGCCGTGGGCAGGTAATTTGCACCACAGATGCCATGAGTTGCTACACTGACAAATGGTTTGAGCACAAATTGGGATGGAGGGAAGGTGATGGGCATGCGAGTGAGATGGTTTTGGAGGGTATTTTAGCAAACCGCACGAAGAAGGTTTTGGAGAAGGTATTGGAGGGTGGGCAGCAGGATTAAACGTTTCATTGAGGGTAGGGGGGCGGGGAGTGTCGTGAGGCTGAATTGGGAACTGCCTACGACAGCGTAGATAGGGGCATGTTAATGGGTATACTGTATTAATATTGGTAGAATTACCGCTAATATGTGTCCATGCATTGTTTGTAACGGCTTGACAAAGCTCCTGGAGAGCGAAACGTTGCCACAATAAAATGTCGCATTAGTTGCATTTGTGTCCTTTTACTTAACAATGGGTATACTGTTGAGACAGGGGTTTGGAGAGGTGGTGGGATGGTTGCGCACTTTGTATGCAGGAGCTAGAGTAAGAGTACAGGTGACTGGGAGGGTGGAGTCCGTGGTGAGCATGGAACAGGGGTTGCAACAGGGGTGCCCCTTGTCGCAGCTTCTGTTTGCGTGTTTGCAGGATCCCTTTTACAGGCTGGTGTTGGAGGGCATCAGGGAGGGAGGTTGTGAGCTAGGAGGAGGAGCGGGGATTATTGGTTATGTGGATGACACCACCATTTTAGTGGGTAGTGATGAGGGTTTGGGGAATGTCAACAGAAGCATAGAGGTTTTTGGATGGGCAACAGGTATGCGGGCGAATAGGGCGAAATCAAAGTTGTTAGAGGTAGGAACGTGGGGGGAAGGGGGCGTTGGGGCAGAGGTTCGGGTGGGCAACAGTAGATTGATTAAAAATATGCGGGGTGACTTTTGGTAATGTGGCGAGCGTGGCACATGAGAATAATTCCTCTGCGGTGGTTGACGCAGCTTTAGGTAGGCTGGCGGGTGGTAGATTGCAATGAGTGCGGGGGTACGGGCGCTCCGAGACACCGAGTGTGAATCATGCCACCTGGATACACATAAGAACACACACACACACACACACACACACACAAGCAGAGGTATGATAAAGCTCATGGCGCAGGGAGAGTGACCCAGTAGCGGCCAGTGAAGAGGCAGGGCCAGGAGCTATGACTCGACCACTGCAACCACAACTAGGTGAGTACTACTAGGTGAGGACACACACACACACAAAAGAAATGACCACGAAGTGTGTGAGGAACTCAACATGAAATTCAAAGAAGTGTTCACCGAGAAGACAGAAGAGACTCCAGAAAGACAGAGAGGTGGGGTACACCACCAAGTGTTGGACACATTACATGCAACTGAGGAAGAAGTGAAGAGGCTCCTGAGTGAGCTAGATACCTCAAAGCCAACAGGGCCGGATCACATATATCCATGGGTCCTGAGAGAGGGAGCACAGGCGCTATGTGTACCACTAACAACAATATTCAACACATCTATCGAAACAGGAAGATTACCTGAGGTATAAAAGCCAGCAAATGTAGTCCTAATTTTTAAAAAAGGAGACAGACATGAAGCAATAAACTACAGACCAGTGTCACTGACGTGTATAGTATTCAAAGTCATGGAGAAGATTATCAGGAGAAGAGTGGTGGAACACCTACAAAGGAATGAACTTATCAACGAGAGCCAACACGGTTTCAGGGACGGGAAATCCTGTATCACAAACCTACTGGAGTTCTATGACAGGGTGACAGCAGTAAGACAAGAGATAGAGGGGTGGGTAGATTGCATTTTCTTGGACTGTAAGAAGGCGTTTGACACAGTTCCACACCACTGATTAGTGCAAAAGCTGGAGAACCAGGCAGGGATAACAGGGAAGGCACTCCAATGGATCAGGGAATACCTGTCAGGAAGACAGCAGAGACTCATGGTTCGTGGTGAGGTGTCAGAGTGGGCGCCTGTGACGAGTGGGGTTCCACAGGGGTCAGTCCTAGGACCGGTGCTGTTTCTGGTATTTGTGAACGACATGACGGTAGGAATAGACTCCGAAGTGTCCCTGTTTGCAGATGATGTGAAGTTGATGAGAAGAATTGAATCGGACGAGGACCAGGCAGAACTACAAAGGGATCTGGACAGGCTGCAAGCCTGGTCCAGAAATTGGCTCCTGGAGTTCAACCCCACCAAGTGCAAAGTCATGAAGATTGGGGAAGGGCAAAGAAGACCGCAGACGGAGTACAGTCTAGGGGGCCAGAGACTACAAACCTCGCTCAAGGAAAAAGATCTTGGGGTGAGTATAACACCAGGCATATCT
The DNA here is from genome assembly GCA_009830355.1 of Cherax destructor. Taxonomy (NCBI): domain Eukaryota; kingdom Metazoa; phylum Arthropoda; class Malacostraca; order Decapoda; family Parastacidae; genus Cherax; species Cherax destructor. The sequence goes on from WNWK01027405.1 coordinate 13,904, forward strand.
CCTGAGGCGCACATCAACCAAATAACTGCTGCAGCATATGGGCGCCTAGCAAACCTAAGAACAGCATTCCGACATCTTAATAAAGATTCGTTCAGGACCCTGTACACTGTGTACGTTAGGCCCATACTGGAGTATGCAGCACCAGTTTGGAACCCACACCTAGCCAAGCACGTAAATATGCTAGAGAAAGTGCAAAGGTTTGCAACAAGACTAGTCCCGGAGAGGTTAGGGGAAATCGACCTGACGACACTGGAGGACAGGAGAGATAGGGTCCACATGATAACGACATATAAGATACTGAGAGGAATTGACAAGGTGGACAAAGACAGAATGTTCCAGAGATGGGACACAGCAACAAGGGGACACAGTTGGAAGTTGAAGTATTTCTTCAGTCACAGAGCGGTCGGAAAGTGGAATAGTTTGGGAAGCGATGTAGTGGAGGCAGGGTCCATTCAAAGCTTTAAGAAGAGGTATGATAAAGCTTATGGCGCAGGGAGAGTGACCTAATAGCGGCCAGTGAAGAGGCAGGGCCACGAGCTATGAATCGACCCCTGCAACCACAACTAGGTGAGTACAACTAGGTAAGTACACATTCACACACACACACACACACACACACACACATAAAGCCCTACACGCTGTACCCTCTGCCCTCACCCCCCATCATCACAAACTCCACCACCACAGCAACCTCCCATAGGTCCCCGACAGTGCTCCCTCTCTCCCAACCCAAACGTTCTCCCCAAACCACAGTTTGAGAAAAGAAGTTGAAGGTTTGGTATACGAATGCAGATGGAATAACAAATAAATGTGAGGAGTGGCATGACATCATAGTAGTCACATAAACGACGCTCATCTGGATGATTACAGACACAATCTTCCTGCCCGGATATCATATCCTGAGGAAAGATAGGAGCAGAGGGGGAGGAGTTGCACTGCTCATTAAAAACCGATGGGGTTTTGAGGAAATGGAAGGAATTGGCGAAATTGGATTAAATAGGGATTACGTAGTATGTACACTTCAGTCTGGGGGACATAAGGGAGTCATTGCAGTGATGTATAACCCGCCACAGAACTACAGGAGGCAAAGAGAAGAATATGAATAGAGCAACACAGAAATGGTGGACACACTAGCTGAGGTGGCCAGAAGTGCTCACAGGTGTGGAGAAAATTTCTCCAGAAAGGAGAGGTATCATCCCCCTACAGCCCCTTTCAGCCCTTTCACCCAGATGCAGAGTGTACCAGAGTCTGGTCACGTAGCCTTTGCATCACTGGGTCTTGCAATATGAGTGGTAATGTGATGAGAGCAATTACTCTCTTACCGTAGAAAACCCCGCATCACTTCATTTCCAAGTTGAAACTATCGTAAAACGCTGGATAAGTCTTAAGTCAAGAAATTTGATATCTTGTATTGTATACGGTTGCAGTGTTTAGCAAGAAAGAGTAATAATGCTGAATTCAGCAAATCCTTTGTAAGGAAGGCGCGCCCAGGGCGAAGCTGCTGCAGAGGTCAGATTGCTTTAAAGCCTGCCAGGGGAAACATGCTTAATACTGGGATAACAGACAAAAAACACTAGTGATATTGAGCATCTCAATAATTCGTAGTAGAACTATGTTGTGAAATTACTGCGAAGTAAAGGATAAATATTAAAGAACAATGTAGTGTTACAGTGTGTTTTACGATCCATCTTCAGAGAGAGACAGTGCCACCGAAACAATACTACTTCAATCAAGATATCAGATATCGGAGTGACACTTGAGGGTTAGATACATATACCCAGGGAAGTCTAGTCAGTTATGTACTTAAGAACATAAGAAAAAAGGAACACTGCAGCATGCCTACTGACCCATGCATGGCAGGTCCGTCACTCCCCGCCTTAGACCCAACCACCTGGAGTTAACCTTCTACAGGTAAACTCCAGGTACTCAGGTCACTTGCACTTAAAGAATTAGTACGGCATCTGACCTAGTAACACAAGCTAGTCAGGTCCAACTCACACCCACCCACACCCACTCATGTATTTATCTAACCTATTTTTAAAACTAAACAACGTCCCAGCCCCTATGACGGTACTCGGGAGTTTGTTTCACTCATCCACAACTCTATTACCAAACCAGTGCTTTCCTATATCCTTCCTGAATCTGAACTTTTCCAACTTGAAACCATTGCTGCGAGTCCTGTCTTGACTGGATATTTTCAGCACGCTATTTACATCCCTGAGGACTTCTATTATTTATACTTCTTGATATGAAGCCAAGGATTATGTTAGCTTTATTGCGAACACTTATGCACTGTTGTCTTGGTTTCAGATTACTGCTAACCAGAATTCCTAAATCCTTTTAGCAATCACAAGTATTAAGATCTACATTATTCAGTTTATACGTGACATGGTTATTGTCCTGCCCAACATTTAGAACTTTGCATTTGTCTATATTAAACTACATCTGCCACTTCTCCGACCACTGCATCAGTCTATTCAAATCATCCTGGAGTTCTCTAATGTTTTCATTAGAATTAATTGGACGGCCTATTTTAGTGTCATCAGCAAATTTGCTTATGTTGCTATTTATTCCCTCATCTATGTCGTTTATGTAAATTGTAAACAACAGGGGGCCCAAAACTGACCCCTGTGGAACACCGCTCGAGACGTGCCCCCTTTCTGATTTCTCTCCATTTATGCACACTCTCTGCCGCCTATTTGTCAACCATACCTCTACCCAGGAAATCATCATTTCAGCAGTAACATGAAATGTTGATATAACGCTCCTTTGGGGCAATTATGGTCATACTGATACATATCCCTCGTCAGGTACGGGCTGTAGAATAACTGTTTCATGTAGCAGGAGCCTTCTGGATGCAGCTGCAGAACGGTTGAGACAGCAACAAATCTAAGTATTTTTCATTCCTGTATACAGATACATAGTATATTATAATATTCTACAGAATCTCAACAACACAGTTAGACCAAAGTTACTAGTTGTGGGTGAATTCAATCACAAGGAAAATGATTGGGAAAACCTGGAGCCACATGGGGGTCCCGAAACATGGAGACCCAAGATGATTGATGTGGTACTGGAAAACCTCATGCATCAACATGTTTGGGACACTACCAGAGAGAGAGGGGAGGATGAACCAACAAGACTGGACCTCGTGTTCACCCTGAGTAGCTCGGACATTGAGGACACGTGGTTCTGAGCTTTGAATAAATAGTAGAGTTACAAATAGAGAGGGTAACAGGAGCGGGATGGGAAAAGCCAAACTACAAAAGAGAACACTACACAGATATGAGAAACTTCCTACAGGAGGGTCAGTGCGAAAGAGAATTGGTAGGAAAGTCAGTAAACGAAATGATGGACTATGTAAAAACAAAATGCAAGGAGGCAGATGAAAGGTTTGTTTCCAAGGGTAACAGAAATAATGGAAAGACCAGAACGAGTCCTTGGTTTACCCAAAGGTGTAGGGACGCAAAACCAAAATTCACTAGAGAATGGAAAATGTACAGAAGACAAAGAACCCAGGAAAATAGAGAGATTAGTCGAAGAGCCAGAAACGAGTATGCACAGATAAGGAGGGAGGCCCAGCGACAGTACAGAAACGACATAGCATCGAAAGTCAAGTCTGAACCGAAGCTATTGTATAGCCACATCAGGAGGAGAAGACAAGAGTCAAAAACCAGGTAATCAGGGTGAGGAAAGAAGGTGGGGAGCTCACAAGAAACGACCAAGAAGTATGTGAGGAGCTCAACATGAGATTTAAGGAAGTATTTACAGTGGAGACAGAAAGGACTCTTGGAGATCGGAACAGAGGGGTACACCAACAAGGGATATACCAACAAGTGTTGGATGAAATACACACAACCGAGGAGGAGGTTAAGAAGCTGCTAAGTGACCTTGATACCTCAAAGGCGGTGGGACCGGACAACATCTATCCATGGGTCCTTAGAGAGGGAGCAGATATGCTTGTGTGCCACTAACCACAATTTTCAACACGTCCATTGAAACTGGGCAACTATCCGAGGTATTAAAGACGGCAAGTGTAGTCCCCATTTTTAAGAAAGAAGACAGAAACGAGGCACTAAACTATAGACCAGTGTTACTGACATGTATAGTATGCAAAGTCATGGAGAAGATTATCAGGAGGAGAGTGGTGGAGCACCTAGAATGGAACCTAGGGCCAGTGCTATTTATTGGTATATGTGAATGACATGACGGAAGGGATAGACTCAGAAGTGTCCCTGTTTGCAGATGATGTGAAGCTAATGAGGAGAATTAAATTAAATGAGGACCAGACAGGACTACAAAGAGACCTGCTGGAAGCTTGGTCCAGCAGCTGGCTCCTCGAATTTAATCCCGCCAAATGCAAAGTCATGAAGATCAGGGAAGGGCGCCTGGAAACCCTGAGAATAGCGTTCCGATACCTCAGTAAGGAATCGTTTAAGACTCTGAACACCGTGTACGTCAGGCCCATACTGGAGTATGTAGCACCTGTTTGGAACTCACACCTGGTCAAGCACTTCACGAAACTAGAGGAAATGCAAAGGTTTGCAACAAGATTAGTTCCAGAGATAAGGGGAATGTCCTACGAAGAAAGGTTAAGGGAAATCTGCCTGATGACACTTGATGACAGGAGGGTTAGGGGAGACATGATAACGACATACAAAATACTACGAGGAATTGACAAGGTGGACGGAGACAGAATGTTCCAGAGATGAGACACAGAAACAAGGGGTCACAATTGGAAGCTGAAGACTCAGAGTAGTCATAGAGCTGTCAGAAAGTGGAATAGTCTGGCAAGTGATGTAGTGGAGGCAGGAACCATGCATAGTTTTAAGACGAGGTATGACAAAGCTCATGGAGTAGGGAGAGAGAGGACCTAGTAGCGATCAGTGAAGAGGCGGAGGCAGGAGCTATGTCTCGATCACTGCAACCACAAATAGGTGTGTACACTCACACACACACGATAGGGGGGACATGATAACGACATATAAGATACTGAGAGGAATTGACAAGGTGGACAAAGACAGAATGTTCCAGAGATGGGACACAGCAACAAGGGGACACAGTTAGAAGTTGAAGACTCAGATGAATCACAGAGATGTTAGGAAGTATTTCTTCAGTCACAGAGTGGTCGGTAAGTGGAATAGTTTAAGAAGTGATGTAGTGGAGGCAGGCTCCATACATAGCTTTAAGAAGAGGTATGATAAAGCTCATGGCGCAGGGAGTGACCCAGTAGCGGCCAGTGAAGAAGCGGGGCCAGGAGCTATGACTCGACCCCTGCAACCACAACTAGGTGAGTTCAACTAGGTGAGTACTCGCACACAGGATGTTACAGAGATGGGACACAGTAACAAGGGGTCATAATTGGAAGCTGAAGACTCAGACGAGTTTCAGGGATGTTAGGAAGTTTTTCTTCAGTCATAGAGTTGTCAAGATGTGGAATAGTCTGGGAAATGGTGTAGTGGAGGCAGGATCCACACATAGCTTTAAAAAGAGGTACGATAATGCTCAGGGAGCGAGGAGAGAGTGGACCAGTGAAGAGGCAATGCTAAAAGCTATGACGCAACCCCTGCAACCTCAATTAGGTGAGTGAGAATTCGGTGAGTACACACACGAGAACACGAGAAGAAAGACAGAAACTTAAATAGAGGATACACAGACGCAAGGAGGAAAGAGAGGCAAGAGATGGGCAAGAGAACCCAGACTCGGGAGGAAAGAGCAGATGCATTCTCTGTCAGAACCACCTACAAAAGCCCCTCAACCCTGACAACCCCACTTCAACCAAGCACACTAACCCAAAACCCACATGTAGTACCTACAGACATCCCTCCAGAAACTCCAACTTCAACAGCAACCCCTTCCCCCATAGAACCTCGCCAGGTCTAATGGACTACGTGACAACAAAATGCAAGGAGGCAGACGAGAGATTTCTTCCCAAGAGCAACAGAAATAATGGGAAGACCAGAATGAGCTCTTGGTTCACCAAAAGGTGTAGGGAGGCAAAAATTAAGTGTGCTAAAGAATGGAAAAACTACGAAAGACAAAGACCCCTGGAAAATAAAGAGATTAGTTGAAGAGAAAGAAACGAATATGCATATATATGAAGGGAGGCCCAGCAACAATACGAAAAAGACATAGCATCGAATGCCAAGTCTAACGGGAAGCTGTTGCATAGCCACATCATGTGGAAAACAACAGTCAACGACTACATAATCAGCCTGAGGAAGGAAGGAGGGAAGTTCACAAGAAATGTCAGAGAAATATGTAAGGCCCTCAATATGAGATTTAAAGTAGTATTTACAGTGGAGGCAGGAAGGACTCCGGAAAGCCAGAATATTAGGGTACACCAACAAGGGATACACCAACAAGTGCTGGATGAAATGTATACAACCGAAGAGGAGGTGAAGATGCTGCTAAGTGAACTAGATACCTCAAAGGCGTTGGAACAGGTCATCATCTCTTATGGGGTCCTTAGAGAGGGAGCAGAGACGCTGTGTGTGCTAGTAACATCAATCTTCAACACATCCATTGAAAATGGGAAACTACCTGAGGTGTGGAAGACGGCAAACGTAGTCCCAATTTTCGAGAAAGAAGATAGACACGATGCATTAAACTACAGACCAATGTCACTGACATGCATAGTATGCAATGTCATGGAGAAGATTATCAGGAAGAGAGTGGTGGAGCGCTTATAAAGGAACAAGCTTTTACACGACAATCAGCAAGGCTTCAGGGAAGGAAAATCGTGTGTCACAAACCTACTGGAGTTTTATGACAAGGTATTGGAAGTAATACAAAAGAAAGAGGGGTGTTTTGATTACATTAGCAAGAACAGGAGATAGAGGAGAGCCCATGGCGACACCAAAGGTTTGTGATCCTCAGTTCCTTGAAGCAGAAATTTCCACTCTTCATAATTCATTTTCCCGTCTTGGCTACCCTTCCCATTTCATAGACTCTGCCTTCTCTCGTGCCAAACGGACTTTCTTCTCTCCTAAACCCTCTACTCCTGGGAACTCTCCTGTCCTCTGCTTTCCCTACATCTCTGGTCTCTCTAATCTCAACAACTCTCTCCGTTCCTTAGACATCAAACTTACCTTTCGCCAGACTAACACTCTTCGCACTAATCTAGTTCATACCTCCCCTCCCTCTATAGATTCTCCTGGTGTTTACTCTATTTCTTGCTCCTCCTGTCCTCTTCAGTACTTCAGAGAAACTGGCCGATCTCTTTCTGACAGACTTAGGGAGCACAAAAATAGTGTTAGGCCGACACTAATAATGCTCTTTTCTGTCATGTCAGAGATCACAGTCATCCTATTGATTGGTCTTCTGCTAAAACTGTCTACCCTACGTCCAACTTTCACAGTCGCCGTCTGGTTGAATCTTCCCTTATACACAACTTTCTCTGTATGAATCTTAGCCCTGGCTTTGTCTCTGTAGATGTTTTCCTCTCCCATTACATTGTTAAATGCTCCAAACTTCAGAACACCCGTGACTTAACCTGATTCCTTCCCCTTCTTTCTCTTCCCCCTTCTCCTTTCTCCTCTGGGTTCTCTTTCTTTTCTTTTCTTTTCTTTTGCCTTGTATTTGTCCTCTATTTTATTTTTTTTCCCCACTGTGTTCTTGTTCTTACCCTTTCGGGCCGCCAGCGTCTTTGCAGTGCTCCTTTCCTAGTTTATGACTGACTCCACTACTACTACCACTACCACTACCACTACTTCCTCCATTACCCCTCCACCACTTTCTTGTGCCCTCCCCTGTCTGCCTGCCTATAAATACCCCTTACCCCTGTCCTTCGTGTTAGTGTGACTGTGTAAATGGTCCAAGTCGGACCGAAACGTCGTCGTAAGCTCCTCTCCTTTTATATGTGCGGGTTGTGTGTGTATCAACGTTGTGTTGTGTTCGCTTGGGAATATATATCTCTGTTAGTTTATGCACAGATTGACGTTGTTTCTAGTGATCGTTGGACTGTGTTCAGTGCGTCAGAGCTGTAAGCCACGTGAGGGTGGCTAAAGGCTCCGACCGGTGACCTGAGCCTCACAGCTGGGAGGCTGTGAGGTCACGGTCAGCAGCACAGCTGCTGGTTCTGTCCCCACACCTACAGTCACCATGTCAGGCCCAGGAGAGCGGCCTAAACGTTTATTGGAATGCGAGGACGAGTCGGAGGACGATGTGGGACCGATGGGAGCCCCACCAAGAAGGCCAAGGATGCTGTGGAGACTGCTGTATCTGCCGATCCGCCGGCGGCAGCTGCTACCCAAGGAGACCTGCTCTCTCAGATGGACATAGGGGTCATGGGAGGAAATCAGGAGGCTGTGGCTCCTCAATTGGCGGGGATGGGGCCCAACCAGATACCCACCCCAGTTGCATCAGCCACCACAGAGGATGGGGAATGGCTGACTCCACGTGGAAGAAAGAATTCCAGCTCTGCTCGGACACAAGCAACCATGGCCTTCAACAAATTCAAGGTTCCCGATTACGGGCTGTGAGTTCACTCTCAGGAACGAGGTTTGGTCATTCCTTGGGACGAGGATTCATACTAGGCATTAAAGGGGCTGGTTGTGTGACACATCCCAGCATGGTGGAACTGGTTGCTTGGGAGAAGGTATACAAGGGGGGCTCTTACACGTCCCTGTACCCCTTCCATTGGACCTCATTTTGGAACTGCCTAATATTGTCAAGGCAGAGCGACTCACTGCCAAGGTGAACAAGGATCCCACCTGACAGGTGCTAATACACCAACAGCCCCTATACCAACATAAAACACAGGTGAGGCGTACCAGCCAACACCTAAAAAAAAAAAAAAAACGGAGCATACCTTACCTAGGCATGGCACCTGATGTGACTACCCCCAAAACACACAATAGGGAATTATAATACCTCCAACTCCACTCAACCTGCACTTCTTTTTGGTGGTCCAAGGTTCCATCTACTCGTCTACCGCAAAACACTGCAAAACAAGAACAGATAAGTGATCTATACACTACATCGTGTACTTTACACACAAAACACTGGATCCCAACCACCTTCTCCATTCCCTTCACGTAATGAATCACCAGGTTTAGAAGATGGAAAATAAGGCCCACCTAGTGAGTCTCTGATGGTGGTTCCTCATTAAGTGAAGGAAATGTACTGGATTGTGGTCACTAAAGACCATAACAGGATGCAGAGACACGTTTACATATACAGAAAAAAAAATTGCACTTCCAGAACCAAAGCCAGGCTGCTACAAGCCCTCTGGATGCAACGCATGAGGACAGAAAAGCAGGTAGCGCAATCTGTGATGACTTGCGGACACCAATGTATCCTAGTTTGACTGGAAGTGTAGCTTGGTTCCACTGCCCGTCTTCTAGAGTAAGGTTAAGTACTTTCGTAAAAATCTGCCTCAGACATGTATGCACAGGGCTCCTGACCAGCAAAATGTGAAAAGTCAGGAAGGTCTCTTCACAAAATTAAATATTAATAACAAAAACATACAATGGGATCAAGTCAACCATGTCCTAAATGAAACATGCTGGGAAGATATTCTAAACAACACGGATCCGAACAGTTCCCTAGAAAAAAATGAACTCTGTGGCTCTTGAGATCTGCTCAAGACACATTCCATTAACAAAAAGAAAGATAAGATGTAAACTAGAAAGAGAGAGATGCTCCCTATACAGACGAAAGCGAAGAGTCACAGAGCTGCTGAGAGGGACCAATATATCTGAAATACGTAGAGATGCACTGGTCAATGAAATTGCAAATATCGAACTTAAACTGAAGGAATCATACAGGAGACAAGAATCACAGGAAGAACTAAAAGCCATAAAGGAAACTGAAAAAAAAACATACACAGATGACAGCCAAGAAATGAGTGAGATATTAAAGTCCCAATGTGACTCAGTGTTCAGCAAGCCGCTGCCCAGACTAAGGGCCGACAATCCAAAGGAATTATTTATGAACGAAACTCAAAATTTGGTCATCTCAAAAATCTCGGATATTTTTCTTTCTCCACAAGACTTTGAAAAGGCAATAAATGGCATGCCTATGCACTCTGCCCCAGGCCCAGACTCATTGAACTCCGTGTTCATCAAGAATTGCAAGAAGCCTCTATCGCGTGCCTTCAGCATTTTATGGAGAGGGAACATGGACACAGGGGTCATCCCACACACACTAAAAACAACAGACATAGCCCCACTCCACAAGGGTGGCAGTAAAGCAATTGCAAAGAACTACAGACCGATAGCACTAACATCCCACATCATACAAATCTTTGAGAGGGTTCTAAGAAGCAAGATCGCCAACCACCTAGATACCCATCAATTACACAACCCAGGGCAACAAGGGTTTAGAACAGGTCGCTCCTGCCTGTCCCAGCTCCTGGACCACTATGACAGGGTCCTGGATGCTGTTGAGAATAAACAAAATAAAGATGTAGTATACACAGACTTTGCAAAAGCTTTCGACAAGTGTGACCATGGCGTAATAGCACACAAAATGCGTGATGAAGGAATAACAGGAAAAGTTGGTAGAGTAATAGCAAACATAGTAAAATCTCAGGCAGCCACGGTGAAAAGCTCTGTTCCACAAGGCACAGTACTGGCTCCCATTCTATTCCTCATCCTCATTTCTGACATAGACAGAGATGTAAGCCATAGCTCCGTATCTTCCTTTGCAGATGACACCCGGATTGCCATGGCAGTGACCTCCATTGAAGACACTGCAAAACTCCAAGCGGACATCAACCAAATCTTCAAATGGGCCACTCAAAACAATATGAAGTTCAACGAGGAGAAATTTCAACTACTCAGATATGGAAAACTTGAGGAAATAAAAAATGTATCAAGGTATACGACAAATTCTAACCATGCAATTGAGCAAAAAAGAAATGTGAAGGACTTGGGAGTGATAATGTCAGAGGATCTCTCCTTTAAAGACCACAACAATGTATCTACCTCATCGGCTAGGAAAATGATAGGATGGATAATGAGAACCTTCAAAACTAGGGACGCAAAGCCCATGATGACACTGTTCAAATCACTTGTTCTCTCTAGGCTGGAATACTGCTGTACACTAACGGCCCCCGTTCAACTCTGGCGACAATGCAGATCTGGAGAGTGTACAAAGAACTTTCACAGCCCACATAAGTACGATAAAGCACCTAAATTACTGGGAACGGTTGAAGGTCCTTGATCTGTATTCCCTGGAACGCAGGCGAGAGAGATACATGATAATATACACTTGGAAGGCCCTGGAGGGATTGGTACCAAACCTGCACACGAAAATCACTCCCTATGAAAGCAAAGGACTCGGCAAGAGATGCAACATTCTCCCGATGAAAAGCAGGGGCGCCACGAGTACACTGAGAGACAACACCATAAGTGTCCGGGGCCCAAGACTGTTAAACTGCCTCCCAACATACATTAGGGGGATTACCAATAGACCCCTTGCTGTCTTCAAGAAGGCACTGGACAGGCACCTAAAGTCAGTACCTGACCAACCGGGCTGTGGTTCATACGTCAGTTTGCGTGCGGTGGGCAGTAACAGCCTGGTTGATCAGACCCTGATCCACCATGCGGCCTGGTCACAGACCGGGCGTTGACCCCCGAAACCCTCTCCAGGTAAACTCCAGGATACTGTCATATTCGTGCAGTATTGGGTTATCATAGAAAGGTGCACATTTTAGGAAATATGTCAACCTGGGCAGACTCAAGTACTTTGTGAGAAGGTACAAGGCATCGTGGGTGACAAGATTGCCTATTCGTTGTTCCATTCACTTCAACTCTTCCAGTTTCTTACTGAGAACTGTGGGTGAGTAATTATATATATATATATATATATATATATATATATATATATAATATATATATATATATATATATATATATATATACTATATATATTTGAAACTACCCATGGTCCTAGCTTCAATAACCCTACTAGGCAGACTGTTCCACTCATCAACTACCCTATTTCCAAACCAATATTTTCCTATATCCTTTCTAAATCTAAACTTATCCATTTTGAATCCATTATTGCGGGCTCTCTCTTGGAGAGATATCCTCAAGACCTTATTTATATCCCCCTTATTAATACCCATCTTCCACTTATATACCTCGATCATGTCTCCCCTCATTCTTCGTCTTACAAGTGAATGTAATTTAAGGGTCTTCAATTTTTCTTCATACGGAAGATTTCTAATGCTATGAATTAACTTTGTCATTCGTCGCTGAATGTTTTCTAACGAATTTATATCCATTCTGTAAAATGGAGACCAGAACTGAGCTGCGTAATCTAGGTGAGGCCTTACTATATATATATATATATATATATATATATATATATATATATATATATATATATATATATATATATATATATATATATGTTATGCCGATTAGGTAAAACTGGTCAATTACCAAGAACTCATCTAAAATTAAGTCCTTT